>REGL01000836.1:55467-78781 GCA_004194395.1 Aurelia aurita complex sp. Pacific | reverse complement strand
ATTTCCCGTCAACTTGACTGAAATGATTTCTTCTGCTTTTTCTGTCTGTCATTCTTCGTTTGAAACTTTCGTTGTAGTTTTCACCAAGAATTGACTGGAAGGAAGATTTCATAACTTTTCAACTAAAAACAATCAATATTCGGTTTTGTTCTAAATTGTCATCAGTTCGATGTTAGTTCGTAATACATACAAACATATTTACTTGCAGAATTTAAGCATTCCATCAATCAAAATACTGTGATTTTCTTTCAATTATAATTTGCTAAAAATTTGCAGTGCCTGCTGCAAAAGCGCTCATCAGACCCGGCAAGAGTTTCTGTCTGAAATTTGGATACGCGGTGCCTCTAATAGCACTGGTATGCTGCAGCGGCTCTGGAGGTTTGGTCAACTACAGGCTAACATAGACCGTGACTTTATATCTTTCCACCTATACACATGAGCTTTTCATCACGCAATGTGACACTGGCATCTAATGGTGGGCGATGGGCCTCATACTCCCTAACTGCATTGATGATCCCTGAAACTGGGTGAAAACCGGCTTGTAGCATGACTTCCGAGGTGCTTGTTGATTTCTTTCCACAAAGCTTAGCCTTATTTACTTTGCCAGAGACGTAGGAACCGGGGTGGGGTGCACTGGGGGCACGTGCCCCCAAGATTTTGCGATAAACAAAGAAGTGCCCTTTTAATTTTCAGGAAGTGCCCCTTAAAGATTAATGAAAAAAGTGCCCTTTAAGGGTCGTGCCCCCAAGGTTGAGATGCTTCCTACGTTCCTGTACTTTGCGATGGAGACATAGTTTTATAAAAATGCATGCGTTACTGCTCCCTAACTGCATTGATGAGCCCTGAAACTGGGTGAAAACCGATTTGTAGCATGACTTCCAAGGTTCTTCTTGATTTCTTTCTGCAAAGCTTAGCCTTATTCAATTTGGGATGGAGACAATCTTACAAAAGTGCATGCGTTACTGCTCTGTTTCTTCAAATTTTACCTACGCACAAGCTTTTTATCAAGCAACTTGACCCTGGCATATAATGCTGGCTGATGGGTCTCGTAATACTATGCTGCACTGGTGAACACTAAAATTAGGCAGAACCAGTTTGCAGCATGACTTATGCGGTGCTTGATGGTTTCTTTCTACAATGCTGTAAACAATGCTGGCCTACACTGTTTTGCGTTGTTAAAAGTAGGAAGCTTACCCAAACATCATTTCTGTTGGCTACGTCATCCAATATCATCGTTCTTGATCGATAATATTCTGTATTTGACCAAATTTGTACATCTTTTGTTATCGTTTCAACTCCCGCGGGTGGAGAACTCGTCCTTACATCTGGCAAAGCTGACGTAGAATACGGCCTAAAGAATGAACAATATCCAAAACATCATTTTTTATCAAGAAAAACCTAAAACTGAATACACATGACAATACTGGTGCTATTCGCAGCGGGAAAAATGCTTTATCACCTTGTTCCCACTTATCGATGCTTCAAATCGAAATGCGGCTGTGGATTGTGATACCGATCTAAAATTGCCATTTTTAAAAACGAGCGCTGGCCAGAAGTCGTTCTCGGCCTCTGGAACAGCTTGAGCGGGTGCTCCCTCCCTCAGTCGATGATAATCGATTTTACTGATCGATGGTGCGTATAGTATCAACAATAGGAATACAAACCACGAATATTAAAAGAGCATAGGGGATGTGGATTGCTTGGAATAGAATTGCTAACAAAACCTGATGGATCGTTTATTGAAGGACATTGTTCCTCGATAATCGTTCTATCTGCAACTATATTCAGATTTTAATTTCGTGCAAGAGTAATTCGCACAAATATTTTGAATCCACACTTGTGATATTTAACCCAGGTACATCCATACGCTGAGTGAAGAGATTTGTGCACATCTGGACATCAAGTCAAACTGAAGGCAATGCAGAGAAGACATCTTCCAACTGTTAAGAGAAACCATTGCGAGAAGCCATGAATCAAAGAGAAATAAAATCATAGAAGTAGAAAAGTTTTTACCTCTTTTCATCATCTGGGATCAATGATCTGTCAGTCAAAATATCACTGTCTATTCTGTTGGATATATCTGGCAATTTCTTTCGCTCAATCATCGAATCATCCGCTATGAAAAAACAAAAATTATTGGGGAGATCTGTCGACCACAAGCTTGACCATGTTTAGCAAGTGGCCAGGTTTAGCAAAAGTTGTTAATACTGGGCAGCCGCAGTAGAAATGTAATTCGCGGCCATGTTTGTTGTTGTTGTGTTGTCGGTTGTCACACTCGCACAAGGCTGCACCGAGAGGCCGATGGATGTTTGCAAAATTTTACTATAAAATTTTACAAAGTCTTTGGAAGCACAGCGAAGGAGAGCCCTAAGGAAAGAATAGTCTGTCTCAAATTAGATGTCACCTGCAAATGCCCACGAATAACAACAATAGAAGTGTTTTGCAAAGAAATTTTGCGTTATCGCAAATCTCAGGTGATATCTAATTTGAGACAGACTTTAAACGACTATCTACTGGTTGAGAACAAAATAACGAGGGGGTGTTTGGCGGACTGTGACGTCACGTTTAGCCAACCGATCTTCGTGAATTACAATTTCCCGTGAGCCAAAAGTCGAACTTAGATCACGAGCCTTTCCCATTGAAACCGGTATCTTGATGCATTTGTTAAAAATCATTTTCTTCGTAAGACCTTGTATGGGAGTCTTGCAAACTGATTAAATCTTTTACGATGCCCCATTCAGCATTGTAGCCTGGCCACAGTTAGAGCTACGCATGTTATTATGAGGGGACAATGTTAACAAATAGTGTTGTCAGCAAGCAGGGAGCCCCGTAGTGATTTGCAGCGCGTTGAACTTGTTGAAAGAAATCTCTTCACAAGACGAAAAAGCACACAATTTCAAGGTCTTTCAGACATTCTCTGTGCAGGGAAAGTTACGACAAAGCATCCCAGGGCAGCAAACATTATTTCCTAACTATTTCATTCTCCCCTGATAACACCACTCGTACCTGTAACTTTGGCAAGGCTAAAATACCGAAGGGACTTGGTTAAAGATTTCATCAGTTTGCAAGACACCTATCAAAGGTCTTACAAAGAAAATATTTTGTCCTAATGCATCAAGTGACCGATTCAAATGTGAAAAAGTTTGGAAAATTTGACTCACCACGATCAAGTGGCTAAACGTGACGTCACAGTCCGCCAAATACCCCCACGTGTTTTACTCACCCGGTATAAAGAAGGGATAAATTAATTGTACGTTGGTGCAACAAGGGCAGATTTTGTAATACAACAGCAACAGTTGCGTTTGATTGATACCTCAATTTAAAGCGATTAACAACTGCAGACAAAGGAAACTCTTTCAACAAGTAATTCAAAACAAATACAGCCGCAAAAGTTTCCCCGAAACTATTAGGGCAAACTCTCGCCTTGTGCAAACGAAACTGGTTCTTAAGAGATTTTATGTGCTTATAACGTAAGAAGAAGGGTTTTACCTTGATATCAGCACATAACTTCTCTTAAATACCACCTTTCGCGTGCACAAGGCGAGAGTTTGCCCTACTGGCTTCAGGGAAACTTTTGCGACTGTTTGCTTTGAATCACTGGTTGAGAGAATCTCCTTTGTCTGCAGTCGCTAATCGCTTTGAATTGAGGTGTCAATCAAACGCAACTGTTGCTATTGTATTACAAAATCTGCCGTTATTCGTTGGTGCTGAAATATCAAGTTGATAAGATTCCAGGTCTACAATATGATTTACCTGCTTGCCTATTGATATTCCTTTTCACTTTGGAGCGAGACTTCTTGACTGGAAGTGAGCTGAAACAAAGATATGGCTTTATTGATCGATTGATTAACTGATTGATTGATCACGTGATAGATTAAGTTACTGATTCAATAACTGATTGATTGGTTGGATGGAGGTACTAAAGCTGAATTAAAACATTATATATAGGTGAACGAGGATGGGTCACGTGCAAACGCGAATTTACATGTTACGATATATTTTATACATTTTGTAAAAATTTGAAGAATTTTCAAATGCTGAACAGTGATAGAAGCCAGAACTCCATTCAATGGCACATTTCGTATAAACAGCACCAAAAAACGTTGCTCGATGTAGACTCTTTTGTAGAACAGCTAAAGGTTCTATCCAGTGAAGCACAGGGAACGGCGATCAATATGGCAGTGAACAACACGCAGCAAAGCAAAAAACCACAGGCAGTTATAGAAGCTTTATCAAAATCTTCTACCATTCAGCTCAGCAACATAACAAGCGTCTTTAAAGGCCAGTTAGGCGATCCAAAGCAGTATTCTGCTCTGCTCGAAGCATTCTTGGTGAAAACTTTATGCCAAACTATTAAGGCGTCCTGTTTTCAACACTACTGTGGGGTCGTGCTGTCTGGACGAATGAAGAAACGAAAATGAATTTTGCATGAGAGTAGGTACAGAAGCAAATTTTAGTAAAAAGAAGTTGGTATCTTTTTTAATACTGCATGGCACATATTTACCTGACCGGTAGAAGTGTAATCCACCTGACTGGTTCTTTACCAGCAGCAGTACTATCTTACAAAGGCTTTCTCAAATAAAATTTTTTAACTAACATCTGATTGATATGAAGGTATCTACTTACTGATATGTAGTTTGATCTGATAAATCCCATGTTGTCTTCTGTGAAGAGAGAAACAAAGACAAAATGAGCGAAAAAGTTGCAATGTAAAGTATCAATCAAATGATATTTAGCTAAAGATAAAATCACGCTAAAATATCATCATACTGTGAAGTGATAAGTTTTGCTACCAAGTTGAGGCCATATTCATTTGCCGCGAATCTACAGGACGGCAAAATAACTTAAGACAGGGTTATAATTCTAAAATTACAACTTTCAAAATAAACAGTCCATTTTCAACGGCTATAACTTGATAGGCACCCATTTAGTTCAGTTGGTAAATGCTTTCCTGTATGGCAAAACTTTTAGGTTAGATTGAAGTATTAGTTTCTTTCGTTGCCAACTTATGAAAATTATGGAAGGTCCTTTGCAGAACTAGTAGTAACGGATGACTATCTTGATAAAATTTTTGCGGCATTTTACCTCGCAGCAATGATATCCCAATTCATGCTTCTAAAATAACAACATAAGAACTCGCCAATATAGGCCAATATAGAGTGATTCGTTCCAGGAATAGAGCCGATACTCCATTTGTAGTTCATTCGACTTTCACTGCGTGCCAGTTTTATCTTGTTTTTTTTCTTTAGCTTGCTATTGCATTAAACGATGAATGTTCTTCCTTACTTTTGACTGCATTAGGTTTGATACTTCTTATACACCACTTCATTCAATTAACGGCCTCGTTTTGGAAATTATTCCAAATTCTTCATATGAAATTTTAGAGGTCAAATTCGAATTTAGCACCCAAACTTTTATTTGACTACAACTTTTCATGTTGCCAGCGGTCGTAATGTTAATTCTATGGCAATGTAAAGTATGAAAACCTGCAAAAGATTTCACCGTGACAAATAACTCGGGGTGTAATCCCTGATAAATCTTTAAACTGTTCATTGTCAAAGAATCAACATCACAATCGCCAGCAGTGTAAAAACGTGTATCTAGACTAAAGTTTGGATGGCAAATCCGAATCTGGGCTCGAAATTTTCTTAGAACAATAGGACTAATTTCCAAAACGAGGCCGCTTGATTGAAGTGGCATATTGCAGATTGCAGTAGAGCAAAAACTGCAGAAATTTTATGTCAGCCAAGACAGATAGCAATTCAATAACACGTTGATACAAAACTGATCTATCAATGACGTTGTAAAAGCATAGGTTCCAAATCTTAAAAAGGCTGGTGTAAAATTGAGTGAATTGAGTGAACTGAATGACTTCAAAGAAACTTTAACTGTTTCTCTATAATTCTACCGTTGGACTTTTCTGAAATCTTTGATATTTTCAGGATTAAAGTGTTCTTCTTATTTTTCAAGACTTAAAGAAAAATTCTCAAAACAACTTAAAACCATCGTAATTTCTAAACCGTTTGATGCAACATGAAATAATTTTTGAAGAGAACCATAGTTTATGGATGCCTACAATATGGTTTCAAGCAAACGTCTGTCACTCATCTGGTTTATGATTGAGAAATTTGATGACGTCACATCCTAAAATGAGCTGAAATGTAAAACACGCTGTAATTTTGAAAAAATATTCAAAATTTCTGGAAAAGTCCAACGGTAGAATTATAGATAAGTATCTAAAGTTTCTTTCAAGCCATTCAATCAAAAGAAATAGGTCATTGAATTTCACACCCACCTTCTTACGCCGAGTTAAAGACTTGGAACATATGCTCGTTGTAATGATGGTATTAAAGATTGCCTCGAGTGATTTACCTGAGAAAACATGCCGATTAAAGCACCTTCCAATGTCCATAGCTTTACAGATCCATCAGTTGAACCCGACACAACATATGAGCCACTTTCATGAGATATAAACTGCACACTAACAACACCAGCTGAATGAGCAGGCCATACACCAATCTTTGGCGGTTGTTCTGTGTTTGTTGTTGGAATCAAGTTTCCGTTCCTTCTATTTAAAACCTGTTAAAAGGATCAAGTTAGAAAATTCTCTGTTTATTACCAGGTTAATAAGAAAGTCTCTGCAAATACGTATCCATTGTTTGCAAACAACCTAGCTATTTGGTTTTCTCATTAAAGGTAATGTGCCCATGTAAGTACAGCTGGGTATACACTCTTGTCAAAAATTGCTGACGCGATGCTGATGAAGAGCCTCGAAGAGCGCACTGTGATTGGTAGAATTTTACTGATCACATGCAAAACTAGAATTTAAATTTCACAACGAGGCTGCCTGCTGTGAGACTTCGGGTTCAGCTCTGGAATCGCATACGCAAGTAAGTCATCAGTCTGCTTATATTAGACGTTGCTATCTTTTTATAATTACGGTCATATGATTTACATGAAATATCACGTGAAAATAGCAAAGTCGCTGTACTTACATGCACACATTACCTTTAATAACTCTTTGAGGATCAAATAAAAAAAATTGCTATTAGTTTACTAATTCGTTGCATTAAAGTTTTGCTCTCTTGGCCCAGAGCTTTCGCCTCATCCTAAGGCGTTTTCAACGACAAAATCGAAATCAAAATGATAAAAACGAAGTTGAAGGATTAGAAAACCGAAATGTTTCACATTTTCACGACTTACCTGATCTACGACTTCTTTAAATGTCTTGACATTACAATATCTTTGAATATCCCAAACAACAACAATACCCTTTGAATCACCACTTATCAAGTAATCATTCGGCTTGTCCGTTGCTATTGACAATATGGAACTATCCTTGGTACTACCAGCATGAAACGAGGCTGAAACAAAATGACAAAAGCAATATAATATCAGATCATGTCTCCATGTTTTAATGACTCTAGTGAAGTACCAAGCGAGTCAGAAAAATAGCATGACGTCTGAAAGGATATGGCACTCTGAATATCACTGCAATGATATTCCTATAGATCAAATTAAGTTAAGCAACTTTCCTGGTTGAAATCGGTAACCCTCTTTCGAAAGTGTGAGGATTTTCTCGAGAAGGCCCCTCGAAAAAATTTCAACAGCGGGATAACATCACGATCAAGTCCCCTACAAAATATATCTTTTTCATAACAATAAGATTTAAAATATATTAAACACTAAAATACAGATTCGATTTAAACTGTTGGCATGAGAGGCAAAAACAAGGTTATAGAGTTGCCTCCACACCACAGTCCTCATTTGCATACAAATTTTCAAACAAAGAACTGGACTACGAAACAAAGACAACAACATTGTATTCTGGGCAAACAGACGATGGCTTTACTTCAATGACCCAATGTGCCACCCAATACCTGATGCCACACCCCATCTCTCCCAAGTCGACCACAAAGACCCCAATCCACCAGGCAACCCCCAAAGTTCCAACCGGATATGACATCCCCAACTATGCCACAACCGACACACCCGAAGAATGATATAACCGATGCCCCCAAAGGTACACCCCACCGAGACCCTTAAATGACAAAGCCGAACCCAGCCCGATCAGACACCCACAACGATGCACAACCACTCAACATAGTTAAATTACGATAAAGCTTTTTCTAACCTGATGGCTTCGTTACTCCTAAAACGGGCCAAAACTCGATCTTTCCACCCTCTGTCGTAACCAATACGGCATTCTCTTGATACGATCGGCTTGTTAAGAAAAGAACATTGTCGACGGGCTGCACGGGATCGGGATCTCTGGAAAAGAAAAGAAAATGTTAAAAAGGAGTTAATGGAAAAGATTAGGTTTAAACTTAAAGGAATATCTAACATACTGGTGAAAATCAAATTTACACATAAATTGAATAAAGAAAAACCTCCTATGCGACGGTATTAAGGATACTAAGATATAAATGAGATCTTACAATATTATAATCACTTACTTTTGAACTATTCCTGCGTTTGTCACCCTCTTCTTGCTAAAAGAGTTAGAATCAATCTTAACAAAGTTAATAATGAACTAGGTGTGCAACAAAGTAGTTCCCACTTTGACAAGCCAACAAGGTCCATTTCAAAGATTGACACAGTCAAAGTTCTAAGAAATATTGGGAGATCTTCTTAGAATTGTTGGCCGCCTACTGCTCGCGGTACAATCGATCCCTTGAGCTCTTAGTCTCGAAACAGCCTAAATCAATCGAAAAACGAGGATAAAGTTCTCTTGAGATTAAGCTTGACAAAGCAATGAGAAAACTCCTGGAAATGACTTTGGAATTAAGAAATTGGTTGTAATTCCACAGGGTTGTAATTGCAATTGCAATTCCATTCGTTCTGTGGTATCGTATTGTACTTTCTCTATGTTGCATTTTTATGAGTAAATAAAAAAGACGTGGGGTAGTTATGATCAGTTGCACAAGCGGTTGCATGATTCTTGCACAATATCAGTGTTACCTTTATCCTTTCAAACACCATCAGTTATCAGCATAGGCGTACAGAAGCAAGGGGTGTATCACTCTTCCGAACAAGCATACGATATTCTTATAAGATTTTCAGGGATTTCTTACGGATTTTCTTGAAAACAAAAAGAGTTTTGCCAACGGTGTACGAGATGTTTGGAGAGTGATACGCCCCTCGTACCAAAGCTCGCTTCATCTGCGCTAATCAACAATTCTCGTCGAATACTCACAATAAAGTCGGTTTTCCAACTTTCAATTTTCGATAAAGTTTCTCCCTTTCCAAACTCCATATGAATATGCCTCCATCAAAACTGCTTGTTGCTATAAGGTTTGGCGGGTAATATGAAGCAGACAGAATATCGTCCTAAAAAACAGAATTTATATGTAAAATTACAGATATTTCTTCCAAATTCAATGACCGATGTCACACTGAAAGAGGTTCTATCAGGCTATCGTCATCTAATCTAAAGTCTTTCTAAAGACAAAAGGTCCCCTCACAGGAAGTTAAGGATAAAGCCAATACCAAACGTCAGTTAGTGATACGTGGAAGTTAAAGAATGCATGTCAACCATTGTGCTTTGCAAGATTTGCAAAATAGCGAAATGTGCCCTCTCCTTCTCGCAAGGGTGTGGCCAGCAGGACCGTTGAGACGGGGGAAGCCGTACTTACCAGGGGGACCGGTAAAATATACATTATGTATTTTTTATTCGTTTTCAGTTTTCCTCGAGGAACTTTACTAGGTCTGCGGGCCCACTGGCATTCTCAGCTTAGTCTTTACACACGAGATAAACAAATTTACCATCTAAAAAGTATGTTTTAAGCAGTGTATAGGAAGGCGTTTCCATCTAAAAGCATCGTTTTACCAGTGCATACGAGGGCATGATCCGAGAGAAAAAGGGCGCGGTCAGAAAAAGTTTCCAGCGCCTTCCACCTCCACCCCTGGGTCCCGGCGCGTCTCTCGACGGCCCTGGTGGCCAGCAACTTAATTTCTATGGATCACAAATGGCTAGTTTTTGGTGTATGTTGTTGTTGTATGTTGTTCTTTTCCTCCTAGAAATGACACTTTCATCCTCCAAGAGAGATTATACGTGCTAAAAGTCATTGCTGTAAGGCAGAACGTTTGTTCATGATTTTTAGGCCTGTTCTGAAGGTTTCTCGAAGGGACTGATGATGATGATGATGATGATGATGATGATGATGATGATGATGATGATGATGATGATGATGATGATGATGATGATGATGATGATGATGATGATGATGATGATGACGATGATGATGATGATGATGATGATGATGATGATGATGATGATGATGATGATGATGATGATGATGATGATGATGATGATGATGACGAGGATGATGATGATGACGAGGATGATGATGATGCTGATGAATATACTCAAGTAAATGCACAAATCAATACTTACAGCATGAGACTCAAGCTTGGACCAGGTTGGATCAGCCACTGCAGTGCCGCCCTAGATGCAAAGAATGGAAACTATTACTACTATTTCCAAGAAAGAGTCCGTTCGCAAAGGAAACAGATGGATATTATTGTTCGGCAGTCAAACTTGGCAAAGAACAAAATCAAAAGAAGAGACCGTTAATCCAAATAAGCGCGAGATTTGCAAACAAGAGCTAGATAATAGCCGTTAAAATAAGAGCCAGGGGTTGGGATCGAAGAGAAATTAAATTTAATAATGAAAATACATTTCACCCAACTGCGAGCATATGCACAATAGACTTTTTAGCTATCCAAAAGAGCCTGGATCAAGGATTATCTTTATACAGTTTTATACGTGAGGTTCGATCGCGTTGTGCTAGAGCTTATATCACTATTGTGCACATTCGAAAATTCTACAAAATGTAGCAAAATATCGTTCGATTCTGATTCTTTTCAGGATGGCTAAAACGTCAATTATGCCCAATTATGCTCAACCAATTTTAATCAACTGCGAGCAAGTGCGAGCATATGCAAAATTAACCAGCCCCAACCATTGATATCTTGGAAAAACTTCACGCAGTTGCAACTGTTGCAATTCACCCAAAAGAACGTATATTCTACATTTAACAAGGTTCAAACATTCTATTCAAGCCAAAAAACTGATGATGATCATTACCAGCATTACTTGAGATTAGCAAGAATATCTTTGCATTGCTGTTCTACCACAAATGGTACAGAGTGCAAGAAGAAAGTTGACAGGTAATTTTGTCCAATAATATTATGTGCAAAGAAACATTTTTACCCAAACTTGCCGGTGTGGGAAATTTTATTTACCCAACTACTTTCTCTTCGGTACCAAACCCTGGCTGAATACTGAATACTAAGTATAAAAGATTGGAGGCAAAAAAATTGGCTAAGTTTTGGTCCACTTTTAGAAATCTAAATATGTAAGCAGCCTTTAGCCAATATGCAACAATCAATTATATGCTTGAGAGTACTTCCTCGTTCCATATCTGGTCTGCCCTGAATAGAATATGTAAGTCCATCTTTACACTCTTCAACCAGCTCTGAAAAGGATTTCGGATCACTGCAGACTTCGATTAAAACAGTAATTCAGTCTGCTAAACCAAATTGCAGTTGTGTATTATGCAATATGTTCTACTTTCAGCGGCTCGACATTTGTCCGCAAAAAAAATAACCAATAGAAATCGTTTATTTCCTGATACAACACAACAACAATAGAGACAGAGAGCATGTGGAGATCATATGGCTTGCTTTCACCACGAAAAATCACTGCAAGAAAGTCGCCCGCCGCGACATTTTTGCGCCTCGTAGGGATCCGGCTTAAGCGGGGTTTTAGAGTAAACAAACAATTCATAGCAAACAGGATATTGTCAAGAGAGAAGTACAACATAACACTTGTAAATTATTTCAGTAATCATCAAATGGGGGAAGAAACACCACGCATAAAGTACAAAACCTCGCCCCCAAGGGCCTTATTGTCACTATCACAAGAGGCCCTGGGGATGAGGCTTAAAACTACGTGTAGGGAAAACTGAAAAAGACGAGCAGAATTGAAGACTGTTGGGAATTGAATTATGGTTGATCTCGTGTTGTTAAGGTGATTCTGCTTTCAGGTCTGATGTGCCCGAAATCCGTCCCTTCAGAAACTTATTAATTGCTCTGGAACCAATTGGTCTATCGAAATTCTGTAAAAAGTATGGTACTACTCATATTCTTAGCAATCGAAAGATGTATGAAACAAAATTGTTTGTTTTCACAGCTTTTGAGAAGGCTCCTTTCAAAATATTTTACTGGTTTCAGAGGAACTTCATTTTCCACTCCGCGAATCTAAAGATTTTGATCAAGATTTTTGACCAAGCACACTATATTTTCACGGACACACTTGAATTCAAAAGCTATGCCAGTTTTTCTCCAATAAAATTCTAAAGTTTGGTAGACTATTCGACAATAAACACTAGAAAACCCGGTCAGTCGATCATTCGATTAGCAAAGTCGTAAGAATCAGTGAAGCGCTTGCCAGTATGTGTGAAACAAGGCAGCAATCCTTCGAGACTGACACTACAAATCTATCTTTTTCTTACAAATCTGTTTCACTTGCACGAGCTATGGAATATCACGCTTGAGTCCCAAGGCGAAGAAAAAGAAAGTGGTTTGCAAAACAATGTTTGACTGAAAATGCTCAAAAATGTTCCATAAATTGTAATCAATTGCTCAAATGCAACGTGATGCAATTAACCCAGCTCTAATGTTAACTTGATAAACTGGAAAAAATTAGTAAGTTGAAGTCTTTGGAGGTGTTACCATTACACTGAGATCATTGAGGGAACTAGCATGCCCAGTCTGATTTGAGTGATCTGTGATGGCCGAAAAGCTACTTTTGATGGATTTTCCCTGCTAATTGATACACTCTTTTCTTTTTATAAGAATAATGTTTATAAGAATATTCAGGCTCAGAATCATCCAATTTTTAGGAATATTATAAGAATATTGCCAGCCTCAGCTAGCATATTTGTGTCTCATTTTTCAGCAGTTGCCTGTTTTGTGATGTTAATAACAGAGAATCGCATGACTGACATAAATACTTTAAGAATATATTCAGGCTCAAAATGAAAATTCCTTAAGAATATCGAGGCTGGAAAGAGTGTACCTGGATGCTCGCGGCTGCAGACACTAAGGTGGTGGGATGTTTTGCCAAAGTAACTAGCATTGCAGCCAGCGCACTGAATTGTGCAAATAACAGACAAGCAGCATAGCGCGGGAACCTTATCGTTAAAAGAAAAAAGTTACCAATTTGGTTGGCCGCCTGGGCCGCCTGAAAACTAGACTTGACTGAGATATGCGAATAAGCGTTATCTAAAAGCTCTCCCTTTCAAAGTAGGTCTTCTACCCGCTGCCGCTCGTTAGTTATTTTACAAATTTTAGTTCGCTAGCTGTAGTGCTAGCTACTTTGGAAAAACAAAAGGCCACCTTGCAGTCTGCAGCTGCATCACAGGTAGCTTTTCGACCGTCAAAGATCACTCCAATACGACTAGGCATACTACTGGTTCCCTCGATGATTCAGTATCATAGCTAAGGCCTCCAAGGAGCTCGATCTACTAATTTTTGAATGTTTATTAATAGCCTGGGAGATTGGCCTTCACTCAATTCCCAACAGTCATCAAGTTCACACTCTGTCTTCTTTAGTTTTCCCTTGGTACATTCTGCATGGTGTTTCTTCCCCCTTTGATAATTAATTACATAATTTACATGTGTTCTTATTCCTATCTTGATAATATCCTGTTTACTATAAATAGCTTGTTTACTCGATTCGAAACGTACTGGACTGTCGAATCCATGTTAATCAAAGCATGATTTGAGTCTTCAATATTTGGCATTTAGGTCTCAATTACTAATGCATCTTTGCTGAACTGAAATGAATATCTACAAGAATGTTTTTCGTCTTTCTCCTGGCCATATGATTCACACCAGGCACTTCAAATCCTCTATCGCTGACTCTTGTTATCCTGAACTTCGTTTGTGAGCAAAAGGGCTTTTTCAGAATCCCATCCCTTTTACGAATAGCGTAACAGACATTACAAGCAAAGGAACATCTTCTGGATGGAAGCTGACAGCACATCGTAGAGAATAAAGCATAACGGTCACAACTTCTGAATTCACAAAAAAAAAGCATTCAGGGAAATAAGCAAGTTATCTTACCTCCAAAGAATCGTTGAACATGAGCAGCTTTCTGCTCCACCCAACAGTCAAAATCTGCTCTCGTTCGGGGAAAGCAATTATTGCTGTTATCTCCGATTCTTCGAAGGGCTCCAGCTTCTTCTCTTGCAACCCAGTTGTCAAGTTCCAGATCTTTGGGAGAAAGGTAATAAAAACAAGATTCGAGTATACACAGTTATCGAACTGACCTATCTGATTCAGGGAATTTACTTGCTGAAAGAGGGAAATGTTTATCTTAACCTTTATCATTAAAATACACTGTAAGGGAGCAAAATTTTGAAAGGAATACCTTGCACAGCAGTATTTCCCCGTCCCGTACCCAAACCATAGCAAGCACTCCTTTCGGTGTGATACTCTTACTGGATCCGTCTCCCTTCCTTCCAAAGCACTAAGGAATGCAGAGAGCAAAGGGGGCCTCGCTGTCGGGAACCGTCGCTGAGGGAGGAGCGGTGGGTCGAGTATAATACCGTGCACAGCTTGTTGCTCATAAAGAAGGCTGAATGGGATAAAAATTCACCAATACAGTCCTATTCCCAAGGGGCTTTGAAACTGCTCTCGCTAGACCTCTCTGGTATTTGGCCACTACTCATTGCAATCAGTCTCCTCGGAGTCTTTAAATTTCATGAGACTCATCCCACGAGAATACATGAATTGATTCTTGTTTTGATCTCGTTTTATTTAAAATGAAAACTCGCCTGTAAATATTGTATCATATGTATCATATGTATATATATATATACCTTTTACTGTTGAATTAACTAATTAAGCCTATTTAGGCTTATTTTGTATTTAATAATAATTTTATTTTTGCTTAGTAGGTATCAATTAGCTGTAACATAGCTATTTTTAAACGCTTACTATAAAGAAAGCAACAATAATAATAATAATAATAATAATAATAATAATAATAATAATAATAATAATAATACATGGTATTCATTTTTTATTCGTAGAAACGAATTTACTGACGTTATCACAGATGTTTTATTCTAAACGCAAGGAATTTTGCTTTCACGTCGAGTTCTGATGCTCCCAGTCTTTAATCGTACAGTCAATAACCAAAGTTGAATAAAGATGAGGGAATTGTGTATATCGCTGACCAAAGCGCTCCGCAGCGAAAATATAGTGATGGGCTGTGTGCGAAATACACGTAAAAAATTTGCAAAAACGTATGCTAGAGGTATACAAATGTATTACTTCTGGGAACCCCTCTTTTCTGTGGGAGTTCTTCAATAGAAACGTGCTTCCATATAACTTCCCAAAACTAGGATTAACAAATGTGCAAACGAGTCTCTTTCATTTAGGGGAAGCATAGTTTGGAATTTGCTTCAAGCCTGCTTAAAGCTGCAAAGAGCGACGAAGAGCTCAAAATGAAAATCAGAAGTTGGAAGGGAACCGGATGTAACTGCCGCACTCGTGTTGTATAGTTTAATTTCAGACATTGTAAATAGGGTAGAGTTGGTCTTTATTAGCATTAGCTAATTTCTAGCCAACTGTAAATGAATTGTATCAATATTATTATTTGTTTGTTCTCAGGTAAGTTCTTGTTCCTGGTGAATGTTGCATGAATAGCGGGCTACTACCTGCAGCCATGGGTATCATATATTTTTTCCTTCTTCTTCTTATCCTTAGTTGTTGAGTACTTTCCTAATGATCCTGGCTGATCCAAGGAGGCATCCTTTCTGCAACAGCGCAACTGGACAGTCTATGCCGATCTGTTGTATCCAGAATTCAATCTTTTCTGTAACCGTTCCGAGAGCTCCAATTACTATGGGTACGATGGATACCTTCTTCATGCTCCAGATTCTTGCAAGTTCATATCTGAGTTCGTTATAGTTGGATAATTTCTCTTCTTCTTTCACTGCTATACGAGGGTCAAAGGGGCATGATGGATCAATGATGAGACATGTTTTGTTCACCTTATCTATCACAGTTATATCAGGTTTGTTATGATTCAGTTTCTTATCCGTTTGAATGGAAAAGTCCCACCGAATTTTGCAGGAATCTGACTCTAATACCTTCTTTATTATTGTATTATAATTATAATTTATTATTATTATTATTATTATTTATTTGAATTTTTCATCTTTGGAGAACAAAGAAAGTGTTGTTTTTGAACTAATCAGATTTTCCACCGGGTGACCCAAAAATGTGGCCTAACGCAATCTGTTATAGAAAAAAACTAAGTGGCCGATTGAAATACTTCAAACATTCTTCTGTCACTAAAAGGCTAGCCTACGTTATGAATATTTTTCACAATTTGTTTTGGCACGGTAAATTCAGGCAATACGTCATAGCCACACCTACTTCAGAAGTGAAGCGTAACCGAGTTGAGATCACTCCCTTACCACCACCTTCACCAGAAACAGCAGCAACAAAAATCAGTCAGTCAACTGAACGCAGTCAGTCAGTCTCTGAGGGACCAAGACTTCCACCTTCAAACATTTTAAAAAGACCAAAGAGGATAATTAAACCTTCCCTGAAAGCACTTGAAAATATGGAGAACAAAAAGTAATTTTGTATGAACTCTAGAAAGGGAGATGTGGTGTAATTGATATTATTCTATTATGTTAATATTTTATTTATACCCAGGGGACTTTCCTATTAGCGTAAACAACCAATAGTATAAAACGGTATGAGCTGGTTTTGCGTAAACATGTTTTGAATACTCGTTGGCTGGAAAGCACAGGCCTATTTTCTGTGTCGACTCCAAATAACACAACAGTTCCAACCCCTTCGATTATTATTATAGCCAACCATTTCAACCCCCCCCCCCCGATTATTCTCATCCCCTCCCCGTTTATTCGGTACTCGAGAGCACATCAGCAAAGGAAGATCAGATATTGATATTACTTACTTTCGCAGTTCCATCTCTTGCACCCGTGATCAATCTTTGACCCTGCCCATCTAAAGCCATACATGACAGTTCTTCTCCGTCATGAACATTTTTCATGTGCAACATTCTCTTGCCTGTNATTATTATTATAGCCAACCATTTCAACCCCCCCCCCCCGATTATTCTCATCCCCTCCCCGTTTATTCGGTACTCGAGAGCACATCAGCAAAGGAAGATCAGATATTGATATTACTTACTTTCGCAGTTCCATCTCTTGCACCCGTGATCAATCTTTGACCCTGCCCATCTAAAGCCATACATGACAGTTCTTCTCCGTCATGAACATTTTTCATGTGCAACATTCTCTTGCCTGTCTCCACATCCCAAACAATCACCTCTGATCCTTCGCAGCCGGTGATCACCTACGACATGAAGACAAGTTAATTTCTTCTTGCGCTCATTTTGTTTTCGACATTCATTGCGTATTCCTATATCAGGTGAGTAAAAGGGTAATACGTTTGGTAAAGTTTACACGGCCGATATTCAAAACCAAAATGTTAATCTACCAGTCAAAGGCTAACTTAGATCTGAACATTTTGCTTGGTAAAATCATTCATCTTTCAGAACCAAAAATAAGGAAAATATTGCGAAGAGGTTTGTATGGGAACGCTAATTCCACGTTCCATTCTGGTCTATCCCATGCTTTCGAGACGATTTATAGCTGGAAATGGTCCCATTTGTGGGGAGGGGTGGGGTATGAAATACTTCAAAATAAAATTAAGGAAAACCAACGCTGTTTTGAACTAATTTGAATATTAGCTTGATGATAAAGAAAATAAAGTTCTATCTCCTGGTCACTATTTTCCAAGCAGTGGATACAATTTTCGACTCATCCAGTGTGTGAAAATTTGAGTTCAAAATGTTTGTAAATAGGAAAAAACCAGCTAAGATTTGTTTTACCCATTTTAAGTCATGTGACCCTGTGGGGGGGGGGGTAACTTAGGTTCTCCATGGTACGGGGTTGTGCCATTTTTTAGGGTACCTTTTGTGATAGAGTCCGGATTTATGGGTATGGTTTTCAACGATTTTTAATATTTTCCGGATTTGTGGGTAGGATTTTTTGTTCTCTGATATCCCATGACTTGATTAACGAGTGAAATTTTTCGGTTTTTCTGGACTTACGGGTATACTTTTCAGATGTTTTCCGGATTTATGGGTATACTTTTCAGAGATTCTTCCGGATTTATGGGTGGTAGTTTTACGCTTTGAATGGCACAACCCCGCCGTGTCATGAAAACTTAAGTAACCCCCCCCCCCCTGGGGCGTATGACCAGATACTCTTAGGATGTGTTAGTAGTTAGTATCATATTACTTTTTGTATTTATCGCACAAGTTTTCGAGGTGAAATATGCTGAAGAATTCAAAAGATATTTTAACAAGAGATTGATCACATGACTTTAAGTGGGTGTAAGCCATATGGTGTAAGCAAACCTTAGCCAATTTTTATGAATAAGATACCTGTTTGTATGCCGCATTGTAGAGCACAGAACACAATGGTCGACCGTGGGCATTGCGTTGTTTCTTACTATACGTCGATGCCCCGAGTTTCAATTCAGCCAGACAATCGCCAACAGAAATCAGCAACGTGTTCAGTGATTTCGGTGATAAAAAGAACGGGAAGGAGCCGTGGTCTAGTGATAACGTGCTAAACGGTAGGCGAAGTATGATGGTTTGTATGCAAGAATGTTCTCTGATGTCCCATGACTTTAAGCACTAGAAAATAATTAAAAAGAGTTTAACAGCTAACTAATCCAAAAATCAAGAGTTTTGTAAGATATATGCTAGTTTAACGAAACCACAAAGTACAGGGACAAGGTTTCTGATGAATTTAATCATTTTTCATAACTAACCAAACCATTGGGGATAAAAAGTCACCGCCAATGTATTTCCATAAAACAATCTTTCACTAGCCTGATATTAGGTTATAGCCTCTCTAAAACAAACAAGAAGAGAGCGAGGGTAAAAGGAGATCCCGAGAACTCGAAAATTAGGTGGAAAACTTTAATTTGATGAAACAAAATGTTAGTAACTTATGAATTTTTGAAATCATCAAACTGTTGGTAATAGTAGGTAATGCCCTGTAATTACGAATGATTACACATAAGTTTCATGCCATTTGGTACAAATAACGGACTGTACATTTATCCTGAGACAAGCTTTGGTCTCCCAGAAACTGAACAACGAAGACAAATCGCTTGACAGATAAGAGAACGATAACAATAGCAGCATCTGTAGTAGTACCGGGTGAGTCAATAAAAAGGCCCGGCGTTTGAAAATATACTGCTCCCTCAATATCAAAGCAATAATATTGAAAACTGTCTTGTTTTATTCCGGATATGTTTTATTTACCAGGCTTTAATCGGCCATTCCTTCCCGTCGATATGAGAGATTTTCTAAAGAAAGCCCCTTTCGAAAACCTGCAAAAACGAAGGAAAACGACAAAACAAATTTCCCTTTGTTTTCCTTCCTACCAATAATGACATTCACTTGAATTTTATCCTCTTGGAAGAATGGAATCCCCCCTGAATAAGTATTCATACTAGAGGGAAGACTTTTTCATTCCCCCAAGTTGATAGCACATGCTAATGCGTTTTCAAGTCATTGCTGTGAGGTAAACACATAAGGAAACTTGCTCATGATTTTAGCACGTTTTTCAAGGTTTCTCGAAGGGATGTTTTTCAGAAAATCCCTTGTAAAATCTAAACGAAGCAACCGATTTCAGCCAGGAAAACTTGTAAAAGATATTGAACATGTTAGCTATTCAACTAGATATTGCAAAATAGCATTACTTATATATTCACAGAGCAGTAGCCTTTCAAACGCTGTGCCTTTTTTTATTCACCCGGCATGTTTTGCTACTGAAGTGGTTTTCCAGCAATCTTTTCTCTGAAGAGACAGTTTATTGTTTTTGCCCTTAAACGATATATCACTTCCATATACTTTCAGTTAGGGCTTGAATTTTCATGTAAAACTGCAAGGAAGAATTGGTCGTTCATCTGCCAACCAAAGATTCACCACTTTTGCTCAAGGCATTATTTCGAGTGGTCGCAAACCTGATCTGAAATCGAAAGTTAGACAGACTCTTGCACAGTATATATTTTCTCAGTTTTTAATCGTGTGAAGTATTTATATGTAATTATATGTTGTTTAGTGTTTGCTATGTAAAGGCTGTGGGGTAGGCATCGTCTTTTGCTCCCCATGGTATCGTCCCCTTGCAGTGTTGTAAAATAGTTTGTAGGTAGAGTAGAGTAATCTGTATCATGTCCTGTAAGATTCTTAGAGGATTACGAAAAAACCAATGATTCAGTTATTTCCAACTTACTGACCCTCCATCTCTCCACAGATTCGTTCAATGCATCTCGTTGAGCTACAAATCAATGGAATGGAAAGGAACCAATCCTCCCTTAAAAGAATAAAGACAAAACTTACGCCGTCTTTGGAGTAACTGAAAACTTGTCCAAGTCCTTCATGTACGACGACATCAATAACACATGCTTGGTGGCCTTTTAGAATTGCAATAGGCTTAAATGTGACATAGGGATCCCATAGTCGAACAACATGATCTACACCTCCTGTCGCGATGATTGTTCTGCCTTTGCTATAGTCAAAGCAGTCAATACCCTGGGAAAAATTTTAAGGTTATTAGCAAGATGAAGGAAGATAACCGGGAGCTGATTAAAGGCAATCTGTCCCATTCGATGAATGAAAATAAAATCGATAAAGATCTCTATTGTATATTCCAGAAGTTGGTGTCAATTCGCTTTATCCAAAGAAATCAGGGTCATAGAGACTCAGTGATGCATGAATTTAGCTGCAGCGTAAATAAGGTAAATAAAGCAGTAACCAAGGTCAGAACAATAGGGGACAGATTGCTTTTAAGCAAAACCCTAGGTAACAAGTAAGTTACAGTCCCCTGCCCCCCCCCGATACTAATCGTTTTACGGGGCCCTGATTATATCACTGATACAAAATTCTCAGGATAATTAAAAAACTTCCCAAATAACCATTGTGATTAAAAATGGTACGCATCTGGTTATGCCTCGACCTAAAATGAAAGAAAGTAAGCGCAATAAGGCCCTTCTGGCCTCCTATATATGAGTCTACCCCTTCACAGTCATTCAGCGTACCTTCATAAAAAATTTACGCAAAATCAACATAGGGCTCAAATCTTCAAAAAGGTAAGTGTAAAATTCTATTGCAGTTTCTTTGTAATAAATGGCTTGGAAAGAGCTTAGGATGTTTTGCTGTAAATCTACCGTGGAAATTTTTTGATATCTTGATTCGTTTACAAATGGCGGCATTCATCAAATTTGAGGCTATGACGTCATCAAATTTCCAAATCCTAAACCAGAAAAGCTACAGATTTCTGCTTGCCACCATATTGTAGACCTTTATAAACTATGGTATTCTTGAATATTATATCATTTTTCCTCTATTGGTTTAGGATTTACGATGATCTAAATTTTTTCAAAATTGTTCATGCATTATTCGAAAATAATTAAATTGCCACAATTTTGAAAAAAATCTAGTTATCAAAAACTTTCCACGGCAGATTTACAGCAAAATACCATAAGTTCCTTTCAAGCCATTCAATTCAAAGAAAAAATGGCATAGGATTTAACACCCACCTTTTTAAAGACTTGAAAGATTTGTGCCCTATGCTTGAAAAATTTAAGTTTAATTGCTATCTTTTAGCTTAATATCAAATAAGAATTTCAATTACCACGATTGTGGAAGTTGAATTCAAACTTGAAGAGATTCATTGCCGCTGCCTAAGATACAGCTGGCCCGTACTGGCTATTGTCCTTGTGGGTGCCTTGAACCCCCGAAATCCATAACTTCTGATAAAGCTTATTGTTTCTATTGCTCTGAGAAGACCCCTAGAAAATCTCCCTCAGTACAGTCCTGCACACCGGGTAAAATAACACAAATATCAAAAACTAAACTACTTTCAAAACGTAGCAAGGGAAAATCTTGCAAACCAATTATTAAGGTTTCCAAAAAGACAAGCGATTTTGCCTCCGTGAAGAACAGATTTCACACCTCTGAGTGCCCTCGATCAAATCAAAATAAACAGGGAAAGCAAAACATTGCGGTTGGCTGCACAGAAGGTGTGAAATCTATTCTTGGGCCTGTTGAATCACGTTGTCTTATTTAACTTGAACGGTATCCTTTGTTTTACAGAAATTGACCTTGCTTCAAAACTTTGAAAACAGAAGTCTTTATCTTACATTCATAGCTTATCAGAGCCAAAACTCTTTACTGTTGGCTATAATAGACTCTTTCTCCCCAGAATAAAAGAAGCCAGCGAGCGAGAAAGTCTTTATCTTACTTTCATAGCTTATCAGAGCCAAAATTCTTTACTGTTGGCTATAACAAACTCTTTCTCGCCAGAATAAAGAAGCCAGCAAGCGAGAAAGTATTTATCTTACTTTCATAGCTTATCAGAGCCAAAATTCTTTACTGTTGGCTATAACAAACTCTTTCTCGCCAGAACAAAGCAGTCAGCGAGCGAGCAGTGTAAGAAGACTCGCACTTACTTTCATAACTTTGAAAATGTACGTCTTTCTTTTTCTTTCATCCAGACTTCTAAAAACCAAAGACTCTTTGCTGCTACTTGAGCATGATATTAGCATGTCACTCTCTGGTAGATACCTCATTCGTCTTACCCAATCAGAATGTATGTGTGATAAGATGCAATGAGATACGAGTCCTGAATGTTGTGATAAGTCCTGTTGAAACGAAGGTATAGCTATTCATTTCATTCAGTCATTTTCATATACTTCAACAGGGTTAAATACATTCAGCAATACTATCAATCACTCGATCAAAAAGTTACAAGAGTTCACCTATCAATCTCTCTCGGATGTTAACAACCTCGAAGCAGTTTGAAAATTTGATGCTACCCCGGGGGGGGGGTACTTCATTGTTAAGTTGTACTGGACGTGCCGCTCACATGGATGTGTTTTTCATCCGAAATTCTCTAGATATGGGTCTGTTTTTGACCACAATTCTGGTAGATGGGGAGTTATTTGAGACTGTTTTTTATCAATGGGGCCCCATGATGATAATCCACACCAAAAAACTGAAATTTTCCTTTGTTTCAAATCGACAAATTCATACACATGGGTCAAAAAGTTCCTGATATTCATGCAAGTGGGCTCGAAATTTTTGAATTGAATATTCCGTCATACGAATGGGTCCTTTTCTCAAAGTCCAGATTCAGGTCGAATCATGCTGACAATGAAGTACCCCCCCCCCCCCCCC
>REGL01000836.1:17795-34535 GCA_004194395.1 Aurelia aurita complex sp. Pacific | reverse complement strand
AGTCCAGTATCTCTAGCAGCATGAATCAAATTTTCTTTTCCTACTTCATAAATGTGTTAACGGGTTTTTAAATCTTCAATATCTCAAATAAAATAACCGAACTGAGCTGAACTAAGTAATTTCTAGATCTTGGAGGGTATGAAAATCAAACAAATGTTGATGTTGAGTGTCTTAATTGGTACCCTGGGTACCAGACTCTCTAACATAAAAAACGGAGAAACGGAGATCTCTGTTTTTTGTTAGAGAGTCTGGTACCCAGCCAGGGTACTTAATTTGTTGTGCTGTCCTCAATTGATTGATTTACTTCTGATCCTAGGAACTTCATCAAAGAATCAAAAATTTTGTTGATGGTAGGGAATGTATCCTTTTTTAAAGAAACAAAGATATGTAATGAATGAGTAATGTGTTTTCCTAAACCACAATCGTCTTCAGTTACATACCGGGTGTCTCACTTTTTGAAAAATCCTCACAATTTGATTATAAAGGAGAGCTGAAAATTCCTTTGCACATTCGTGTATCACATATCAAATTAAACATAGGGCTCAAATCTTTAAAAAGATCGGTGTAAAATTCTATTACAGTTTTCTTTTAAATAAATGACTTGGAAGTAACTTTGGGTTTTTTGCTGTAAATCTGCTTGGAAATTTATTGATATCTTGATTAGTTTCAAAATGGCGGCAATTATTAAATTTGAGGCTATGACGTCATCAAATTTCTAAATCCTAAACCTGAAAGGCAACAGATTTCTCCTTGCCACCATATTGTAGATCTTCATAAACTTTGGTTTTCTTGAAGGTTATGTCATTTTTCCTTCATTGGTTTAGGATTGACGATGATTTTAATTTTTTCGAAAGTTTCCATGAATTTTTTCGAAAATAATTAACTTGCTGCCATTTTGAAAAGAATCAAGATATCAAAATATTTCCACGGC
The DNA here is from genome assembly GCA_004194395.1 of Aurelia aurita complex sp. Pacific. Classification (NCBI taxonomy): domain Eukaryota; kingdom Metazoa; phylum Cnidaria; class Scyphozoa; order Semaeostomeae; family Ulmaridae; genus Aurelia; species Aurelia aurita complex sp. Pacific. The sequence goes on along the minus strand of REGL01000836.1, from coordinate 33,604 downwards.
AGATTTACAGCAAAGTATCATAAGTTCCTTTCAAGCCATTCAATGCAAAGAAAAATGTCATAGAATTTCACACCCACCTTTTCAAAGAGTGTCGAGGTCGCATTGACTTTGTGGGAATTTGCGCTGTTAGATTACACCTGGTGTTAAAGCATACTCCGAAATTACAGGAAATTATTATCAATTGAACGTTTACCCCGAAATACCACTTAAATTTGTTGCCAATGTTCTTGCCAAAGCTCTTGAAGTTCACAAAAATCGCATGGAAATGACTTTTTGACTAAGAATTCAATATTTTACAAAATGCTATTGCTCAAAGCATGTTTTGTCATGCCTATATCTTGTCATCAGTCTCGCAATAGAATAAAGTAAGGATCATCTATTAAAATCTTGAAAATGTCAATCGTGGCGGAGATGGCTCAGTGGTAGCACGCTTGACTACCAATCTGAAGGTTGGTGTGTTGGCTCGAGTCCCCACCCTGCCGAACCTGCTGCAAAGTGTGAGGAGAGTCGCCAATTCTCTGTACCTCCAGGCTAAAGGAATCACGAGGTGTGTGGTCACATCGAGTGGAAGGACCAGGACGTTGCTTCGATGAGCTCAGCTTCTTAGCGTCCTAAAACAACCTTCGGGTGCTAGGTAGAAATGCATACAGCAAAATGTCAAAATTGGTAAGGGCTGATGTCCAGTCAGTAGAATTTTCCGAGCGGGTGGAATCTTATACAATAAAAGGGCGCTCAAGCGTAACTTTCTTTTCAACTTCAGAGCGACATTTTCTCTCGTAAACAATAGAATTTCTGCCCGCTCGGAATATTCCACTGACTGGAAATTAGCCTTAACGTAATCAACTTTTAGTGATTTTTTCACTTTCCATTGGGTTGCCCGGTACATTGACCTGATGCTTCTGATCTTGTATCAACTTGAAGTGAGTTATTTATTACCCTGTACTATTGCTTAACTTAGAAATAGATACCATCTCGACTGTATAGCCAATGGAATTACCGAGTTCTGAACCTTCCTGCAATCCGGACAGATGAACAGAAATTGGCTGAATCAACTGAGAATCTGGTAAGTCAACCTAAAAGCCTATAATATGCGGTTATTAGACGATTCTGAGGTAGATGCTTGAATTTTTTTCGCAGCTGTACCTTAAACTTAGTAATAATTTGCCTTCTCGGATCATATTAAGTGAAGAATCTGCAGACAGCTGAGAGAGAAAGCAACCGTAAAACCAGGAAACCGTCATTTTTACGGCCAAAAACCGTAAAACTGTCCTGAAAATGCTAAAACCGCAAACTACCCCTATGCTACGGCCCCCCCCCTCCACCTAAAAGCGAGCGCAATCTTTTGTGAAGCTTCCATGACCACAGCCTTTCCATCCCGCATCCTTATCATTTCGATCGCGTTGTGCTTCTTCAAAATATGCTGTGACAAAGAGAAGAATGCAAATTGATTGTAAATTGATAGCCAGTTCGTTGAGCACATTTCGAAATGGCAAGAAGTGATTGAAATGATAATGGTAACATATTATTTGGGAGCTATTACTTAAAGTTAAATCTAGACCTATCTGATATATCCAGCTGCCTGGTAAAATTCCACCAGTACCCTATACCTGCAGATACTTAAATGGGTAGCATGTTTCATAAAAAAGTCTATTGAATTATGTTCCGATGATAATGCCAATGGCACATAACCACTACCCCTGTCCCATTCCTACGTCAATAACCATAGAGAGTTAGCACCATGTATAGTTGAAATTAGTTTTATTCATTTTATATTTTATATTTAGTTTATTGCTGTAGTTCTGTTACTGTTACATAATTAGATTGGTCCTTTCGTTGCTGTTATAATTCACTTCTTTTATTTTAAAGTATAACGACGCTCCTGTAAAGTGTAGCAGTTGTCATCATGAAAATTGAATTGAATTATACGCTTTGCCTTCATATGCAGCGCAATATCGGACCTGGAGACTATCTTCTGCGCTTTGTCATTACACCCTATTACCATGTCTAAATTCTGTCTCAAATTTAATGTCACATGAGATTTGTGATAACGCAAAATTCCTTTGGAAAAATATTCCAGTTGTTGTTATTCGTGGGTATTTTCGCGTGACAGCTACATTTAAGACTATTTGATTTATATATCATGAGCTGAGGTTCTACCGAAGGAAGTATTGCAGGGAGATTCCACAAGTGTTGTTCTTCCCAAGTTTTCCAAGTGAAAATGAATCTTATTTCCGTTGGTTATCGTAAGCCGAAGGAATATATTTCCACAAGTATGTCACATTAAGATTTCTACATGCCGAAAATGGGGGTTTTTTCCGAGAGTTTGATAGAACCACCAAGGATTTCAACTTTAAATCTATTCGCAGTTATCAGAGGCACTAGCTCTTACACTGAAGATTGGCCATCAATTAACAAGAGTTCCAAAGGTGAGATAGTTCATGACTTCTATTCTTGTCTCTTTCCTTCTATGTTAAATTTTCTCTAATATAGAAGTTAGATCACAAATCATCTTCGTATGGGGTGCTGAGAGCCAGGAGGGGCTCTGGGGCGGATCACATCTTAGTGATTTTTGGGGAGTCTTTCTATCTAATAAAAACACCTACCGGGTGAGTCAAAATGTAAAAAAATTTGGTGGGCTATGTGATAAAAAGTACGTGGCCGATAAAAATCAAAATTTCAATCAACCAGGCTAGCTTGATGTGAAACTTTGTTTGGTAAATGCACTCATTTTTTAGACTCAAAACTCTGGAAATTGCCGGTAAGTAGCCTGTTATCTAGCCCATTATTCCCGAGCAACAAATGATATAGGGTCTGGTTAACAGGCTAGCTAGTAAATGGTTTGTATGGGAATGAAGATTCCACGTTCGATTTTGGTCCATGATTTACTTACCATTGAAATTTAAAATTAGTACAATCGTTGTTTTCAGAATAGAATTTAAATGTCAGTGACATGTAAATCATGGACCAGAGGAAAACGGGCAATTTTCCTTCCAATTCTAGCCCCTTATCAATATTTTCTTGATTCTTGGGTCTGAAAGATGAATGGTTTTACAAAGCAAATTTTTACATCGAAGTTAGCCTTTGACTTATAAATTAACAGTTTAGTTTTGAATATCGGCCGCGTACTTTTCATTCCACAGCCCGCCAAACGTTTTCACTCTTTTTTACTCATTTGGTATCTTTCCGCAATTTGGGAAAACATTCTTGCAAATCTCTTTTAGGTTTTATGATTTAAAGAGCTTAAAGAACTATTGAGTTACAGTAGTGTCCCGCATATAAGAAACAACCTTTTCGATTTCAGGTCTGACATGTTTCTTATAAAATGAGGTAAAATTCAAATCAGGGTAAAGTTTCTAATAAGATGAAACCATGCACTATCTATCAACTACTCAGACACAAGCTATATGATTGTGATCAAAAACATATTATTTTGATTTGCATTTGTAAAGTTTTACTTTCAGGAAATGATATGATTTTTCCAGGAAGGTATTTTTGCTTAGTTTTGTTAAATATGAAACAATCTTTTTTTCAGACCTGTACTAGTTTCTTATAAAATGAGGTATCATTTTGAAAATCAGGGTCTGTGTTTCTTAAATTTGTGTTTCTTATATGCGGGACACTACTGTACGTAACTCTATGAAAAAATCTCTTTTTATCTCAGCAAGGAAGGCACTCATTCGCATACCACTTATTTAAACAAATGATTTGTGGTACAAAATTTGAAAATACCCTTTAATAACGGACTCATCGTACTAACCCCATAAACGCAACAAAGCACCGTGATCTGTAGAAAGAAGACTGTTAACTCCTGTAAAAAATAAAAACCAAAATAAACCTGTAACAAGGGAGAAAACTGTTGAATCCTGCAAGAGAAAAACGAGTTAATCTTAAAACCTGAAAGGAAAGAAATAAGTTGGTAATTCACCAGCAACTGCAATAAAGAACAACGTTGAATAACCAAAAAGGCGTTTCGTCGCACACTAATCTATTCGGTTCGTGTGAATTCACGTGCGAATTGTATCATTAATTTGTTGTTTTGTGACATTATACGTAGTCTGCGGTGCGACCTCTACGGGGGAGGAAAAATTGAAAGGAAAGGAAATATCGATATCGATATTTCCTTTCCCTTCAATTTTTCCTCCCCCGTAGAGGTCGCACCGCAGACTACATTGTACGGAGAATAGTTGATGAATTGTAATGAATTTGAGTTTGATTGACAGCCGAAAGGCTGAAGTATGATTTGTAATTTTCCTCTTTTTTCGGAGCAAAATGTCCTCGGTACCACAGTTATTCTTACCAGTACCCAGTAGCATAGGTGCCAGTACCAGGTACCATAGTGACCAGTACCCAGTACCATAAGTTTTCAACACCCCTTGTCACCATCTTCAAATATAGGTAGATCTAATTTAGAACTATCCGCTACTCCTTTTTTTACAGTCTTCACTTAAGACAGCGCTGGATCAGTTGGATGATAAATACCGTGAAATGCTGATACCTCAAGGTAAACTATTTTCACTCTTGACCCTATTTCACATGGGGTATGTTTGATGTTTTGGCATGGGGCGTTTTTCGTCCCCTCTTTTCCTGTGAAGCTGCAAAGGATATTACGACGAGACTTAACCCCGTAGTTCTTTGGAAAAAATTTCTTTTCAAATTTAACGACAGTAATTAATCAGCCACGTGATTCGTCGCTAGGCATCCAAGAAACAAAGGACGATTGGAAAATGTATACCTTCTTCACCAGAACATTTCTACTTGATTAATGGCTCGACCGATTTTACTGAAAATGGTCTAGAATGATTACAAANCTGATACCTCAAGGTAAACTATTTTCACTCTTGACCCTATTTCACATGGGGTATGTTTGATGTTTTGGCATGGGGCGTTTTTCGTCCCCTCTTTTCCTGTGAAGCTGCAAAGGATATTACGACGAGACTTAACCCCGTAGTTCTTTGGAAAAAATTTCTTTTCAAATTTAACGACAGTAATTAATCAGCCACGTGATTCGTCGCTAGGCATCCAAGAAACAAAGGACGATTGGAAAATGTATACCTTCTTCACCAGAACATTTCTACTTGATTAATGGCTCGACCGATTTTACTGAAAATGGTCTAGAATGATTAAAACAAAAGTTAGAATCAGAATATGTACTTCGAAGCAATTTCATGTATTTACTTTTTTGGCAATTAGCATTTGATTAACTCTTTTCTCCGGACGGATTGTCACGGCAGCTTTTCATAGTATAAGTATTCTTCCTATTTCTAATCCATATCGACTTACAGTGCATGAAACAAGTGAACTTGCGGCAAAATTCTTAATTCATACACTGATTTATTCGAAAATTCATTACATCGTCTTGATATCCAGGGAGCCATGACCTTTCAAACGGGGATTCTTTTTTCTGACTCACCCGGTATATAAAAGAAAATTCCCAATATTTATCTTTTGGCATAATTAATTGATCATTGTTTCCCTAGATATCATAGATAAATTGTTGCAGGCTCAGGAGCTGTGTAATCCAGGACAATATCTGCAGAAATACTACGCACCACTGGACGTCACTCTTGACAGAGGTAATTCATTTCAACTGTAATCACTTTGTTGAAATCCTGTCAAAATTAGAATCATTTTCGGTGTATAATAACTAGAAATAAATTATTTGTACCGGGTGCGCCAAAGTAAACTATGCACTTTTGGCAGGCCACGATAAATCGTACACTCGACCGATTTTGAAGATTCATGACTTAATCTTGCAGAAAGCCTGAATTAGATACTGAGATTTTTTGCAAATTTTTTCGTTTTAAGTTTTTTTTAGCTAGAAGCTAGTATCTTAAGATTTTATTTTTNGCAGAAATACTACGCACCACTGGACGTCACTCTTGACAGAGGTAATTCATTTCAACTGTAATCACTTTGTTGAAATCCTGTCAAAATTAGAATCATTTTCGGTGTATAATAACTAGAAATAAATTATTTGTACCGGGTGCGCCAAAGTAAACTATGCACTTTTGGCAGGCCACGATAAATCGTACACTCGACCGATTTTGAAGATTCATGACTTAATCTTGCAGAAAGCCTGAATTAGATACTGAGATTTTTTGCAAATTTTTTCGTTTTCAGTTTTTTTTAGCTAGAAGCGAGTTTCTTAAGATTTTAGTTTTGGAAAACACTGAAAACGATCAAAAAACATCGATCAAGTTTTCTAAAGAATCGACATGAATAGACAAAGAGAGAACTTGTTAGTTGATATTTGGGATTTAGAAATCGATTAATTGTAATTAGCTGTACGAGAGTTCGTATTAAATCCCCAAATCACCCTGAAAACGTTTTTTCTTTGTACATTCATGTTGAGTCTTTTAAAATTTGATCGACGTTTTTTTATCGTTTTCAGTGTTTCCAAAAACGAAACTTTTAAGAAACTCGCTTCCAGCTCTAAAAACTGAAAAAAGAAAAATTTGCAAAAAGCCCTAGAATCTAACTCAGGCTTTCTGCAAAAGATAAAGTCATACATTTTCAAAATCGGTTCAGTGTACGATTTATTGTGGCCTGCCAAACGTGCATAGTTTATTTTGGCGCACCCGGTAGAATGTTCGAATGTATGCAATAGTGATAGAAGCTCCAACGCCACTCAATCAAACCTTTAATAGAACGGTTAAAAGGTTTATTGTAGAGGCCATACAGGAGCTTTTCCGTTTCTACAAGCGTAGAGCGTATGGGAATGAGTCTCTGTTGACCGAAGCCCCATCATCAAGTCAAAGAGAAACAAGAGACTCCAGGTAATAAGTCTTATGAAATCTGTGGCTGGAAATAAACTTTTGCAACTGTGGCTTGAAATCGTTAGAACAAAGTTGTTGACATTACACAGATTATTTGGCCTTTGATGCAGCTGCACAAGTTTACCCAGTTTGATGCCTGTTTTTATTTCATTCTATTTTAGATCTTGTATGGCCTGCGGAGACAAAGTTATTTCCACTATGAACACGAATTCTTTAGTTAAAATATCTCGTTTTATGAAATATTTAACCGTGTAAAGAACTGCTCCATTTACTTTAATTTTATGTTTTCTTCTACTTTAAACGATGCGATGTAATTATTTTGCGTATGCTGTATGGGTCTTCAATCTTTGCTTTTATTTTTGATCACCTTCGAAAATAAAAAAAATCAAACGACAAAATTGTCCTGTGTGTGTCTGCAAATTGAAGAAATAGCCACATTCGTCGAATGCGTCAAAATATCTGATAAACGTAGCACATGGATCAAATCTTTGAAAAACATTACTTAATTGGTTGATGTATTTTTTGCTTGATTTCATGTCTTGAAAGGAACTTCAGGTACTTTGTCATAAGTGGTCATTTGCAATCTTTGGTATCTTGATTACATTCAGAGTTATTGCGTGTTTCTTTTTATTTAACGAATTAACATAAAGCTTTAAAATTGTTTTTGTTAATCTTAAAATACCCTTTTTAATCCTAAATTACTGGAGAAATTAAGGGTACGACCTTCAAGAGAACCACAGTTTATGAAGGTCTATAATGTGGCGGCAAGCGAAATTATGTAGCGTTTGTGGTTTACGATTTAGCAATTTGATGACGTCACAACCGGAACCGCTTGAAACCAAGAAGATGCTGTAATCCTGAAAATAGTCAATACAACAAAGATTTCTATGAACACTTATAAAAAAAACCTCCAGCTTATTTTAACCACTAACGCAAACACAATATGCATTAACCAGTCGTGCAATTTTTCTCTCAGGGGGTCCAGGAGTGCCAGTAAAGACTGTAGTTTTGGTTTCTTTGGTTCTCTGTGATCCAGATAATGAAAACTAAAGCTGTGCAATTTGATACAGATTATATCATCGTTGCAGTCGGTCTGTTAATGTTACAGTAGAAAAACTTTTGCTATGTGAGAGCTGTTATCTCATTGGCTGCTGTTGGAACTCGCAGTTCTTTCAAATCCTCCGCATCGTAACGGTAAGAAAAGAGAGAAGAAATCGTACTATATATATTCTATACAGTACAATATTTTTTGTAACAATAGCAGACCGACCGCAATGATGATTATAATCTGTATCAAATTGTACAGCTGTTGTTTTAATAATCCAGATCACAGGGGACCAAAGAAACCAAAACTATAGTATTTACGGACACTCTTGGACCCCCTGTATTTTTTTTAATTGTTATTCCTATGCTGATAAACGTAATGATTTATGATCCAAAAAGGGATCACTGTTTTTTACAGATTGAAACATTGAAACGAATTTATAGCATTAAATTCTTATCGCATTTATCGTCAGTTAAGCTACCCAAATACTGTTTTCACTTATTATCCCAGAATTAATCTATTTGATTTATTAATCTATAACTATAATTTCATTCCGAAATAATAATCTTTAATTCTTATATCTATATACAAATATACAGTCTGTTAGTCTGAGGATCATAGGAGGACTCAGTGAGCCTTTCGCTAACGATATCTGTCGGTGTTTTAGTTAATTTCAATTGCTTAGCAAACAAGCAGCCATACGCGACAATGATTCTTGCTTTAGCGTCTCGCTTTTGCTTCGTCAGAACTAACCTTACAATAATGAAGCGAAAGCGAAACGTTAAAGCAAGTGTCTGTATTTTTCAAAATCTTCATTAATTTGATATAAACTGAGGTATCTTTCCACTTTTCATTTTTCACAGAACTTTTGAAACTTGATACAGCAAGGCACTGCATTTAATTAAGAAACCATGAATCAAGGGCGCCTACTCTGTAGGAACTGTGTTTATTCCCAATACTGTAGAGTAATTGGTGTCCTGTGACCCAGTACACAGAGTAATTGGTGTCCTGTTAATCTGTGTTTTGAAGTATTTTCAACTTCTAACGTCTGCTAGTGTTGACCAATCAAAAATCACGCAGTCTCGTTCCATGTGGCCAACTCGTATAACATTTGATCTCGTATTACATCAACACCGGTATGAAACCACAAAGTTATTCATACATTATCTTGACCTTGACAGGACTGACTCTGTGTACTGGTTCACAGAACAGTACTGGGATACTCCGTGTACTGGGTCACAGGACACCAATTACTCTACAGTACTGGGAATAAATACAGTTCCTACAAGGAAGGCGCCCTTGCATGAATAAAAAATCTTTCAACATCGTTTTGACTATGATTTTGAACATTGAATCTGAGGATTTTCAGAGAGATATTGGGTGTAAGGTTGGGGTAGACAGTGGAGGATGGTAGGTATTAAACGGCTGGTATTTACTTGAATAAATAACCAGTGAAACCTTTAGAGTACCCCCTGGTAACGGCCCTGCAGGACATTAAGAATACTGCAGGGAAAATTGTGAAATTCTACATTTTCAACGGGGATTGTAAATATCGTGAGGGGGAGAGGAAAAAAACTAAAGCTCAGCTAGGAAATAAATTGTAGCGGGTCATCCTTTTACCTTGGCGGGGCATCATTTCAGCGGGATCGTTACTACGTGGGGGGGGGGTGGTTCAGAATATACCTCAGTTCCATGAAATAGAGGGGTTACGATTAACAGATTGTATCATTTTCTTTGTAACAATTGAAAGTGTGCACCATTGGAATGGTTAAAATGCTTACTTTCCCCTTGAAGGCGTGCAGCAGTCGGTTTTCAATTTCAACTTTGCGTCTTTCACCTTTTTCCATTTTTACAAGGCTGTGTTCAGTTTTCTTCCATTTGAATATTGGCTTTCTGCAAAACAAAGAAGAGTAGTTGATGCTAAATTGCAGATTCAAATTATTAACGAGCCATCGTCACCCAGGGTCCTTTGCGAGCATGCTACAATTTCAGATTATCTGAAAATAACATTTTTTGGCCTAAGCGGAAAATATAGATCCACAATGCAGCAGCTGAAGTGATAGAACAGTTCAAGCAAAGTAAAACTTTTCTATCAGTTGAACCACCAGATTTATGACCTTTCATCCCTTGTTTCCCTGTGTTTTTTATTTGCTGATACAACTTGGTCAATAGAAACTCATATCGTTACTCTTAAAAAGAGTGTACCCCTTTTAGGCCCGCGTAGAATGGTTCCGTATCACCAATCAAATTGCTAGAATTTAGTTTTTAACCAATGAGGAGGCGCCATTTAGACAGTTGTTGTTGTCGCATGCAAAACACAGTTGATACGGCCTAGAGTTCTCGTAGGTGCCATGGATCTGTTTTGTTTCTACAGAGGAAGATTACTGCTTAAAAGGTATATATTTTGCGGTTAGTAGGTCAGGAAAACATCATTCTTTGTACTAAAAGTTTGCTTTTCAATGTTTCAGCTCTTTAAATCAAACGTTGAAGCGATTTTGTTGAGTGTAAGGAACTCCCGCTAGTTTAGGCCATTTTAAAAAGGGGGCCCACTTTTTAAGAGTAATGGCATGAGTCCCTATTGACCAAGTGATATCAGCAAATCAAAGCGCGCAGGGAAACAAGGGATAAAAAGTCATACGTCTACACTCATTTTTTTTTATAAGAAACTGCTTATAAGAAACGGTAGGCTCAATTTTTCGAAAGCTAAGAAACAACCCTACCTGAATTGAAAAAAGCTAAGAACTTCTGTAATTTTCAGTTTTGATTTTCCTATCACATTCAAAAAATATCTTGACATGGTACAGTGAAACCAACTGTTTGGACATTATTTTGAGTGCGAATCATATTATTTACTCGTTTGAGAGACTTACTTAGTAATTTGGGAGCCCTTTAGACAAGACAAAATCAACTCTAAACTTCCGGCAATAAAAATATAAGAAACACGTAAGAAACTTTTGGTAGCAAAATGACCCAAAGATTTAAGAAACTGCTACCAGCCGCGGACCTTAGTTTCTTATAAAAAAAAAATGAGTGTATTCAACCACAGCAGTGTAGATCCCTGGAATCCAATTAGGTCATATTTGATTTGAAGACAGTCTAAAATTTTAGCGTGCCCGTAAAGGTCCATGGGTGACAATGATTCTTTAAGCCTAAGAACAGAATTAAATTGTTTGATCCATAGCGCCCCAAGACCCCAGACTTCACTCATCGTAGTCCCCCTCACCCCGCTTGAAATGATAAATCGCTACAACAACCAAGACCAAGACCCAGGCAAGTGGTATTCATTTATCCATTCATTTCTTTGAAATACAAATAGACTACGCCCATATGAGGTATAGTAACAACATAACAAGTTGAGGTATGGTAATAACGTAACAAGTTAACAAGAGTAATAACTTTTACTAATAACTACCTGACTAACAAGAACTAACTAACACTAATAAAAAAAACAGGAACAGTAAAATATGGGGGACCCCCGGGAAGCAAGTTATTTAAGTACCGTTTCCACTTCGTATTTTAGAGCTTCCCATTGGAATTTGGCTAAGGCATGTATCATTGGTTCAATCTCGCTCCTCAAAAAAGGAAAATAAATTAGTGAGGAGTGACTCCATTTTAGCTAATCTTAGGAGAGGCGTTTTAAATTCCTCATGCCATGTTAATGCAAACTTGAATGCTGTATATTTTGATCTCGGTACTGATTCATCTAGCGGATGAGTACAAAATGATAAACAATTTTTTGTTTGCTGAAGTCAGGACAGGAGTAGTTATCTCTCGTTTTCCAGGTTAGACTGGCTTTGGAAATACTTTGATCAAACAAAATTAGGAATAAAAAGAGAACTTAATTTCCTTACCTTTCAAGGAGTCTTTGCTTCCATAACTGGATTTCTAGAAAAAATAGGCTGTTTCCCTCAAAATGTGACTAGACACAATGAAACGGAGGATGAAATCATCTACCTTTTGTCATGAATGGTGTTTCAAGAAACCAGTGCGAAATATTTGAAGGGCCAAAATGATGGAAAAAACTCGTTCGCCCTTCACATTTGATACCAAGCTATCGCATTTGCAAATATACGTTTCGTGGAAAAAGTCCCTGAATGAACAAAGGAGAAGTTTATTAAATTACATTTGATTCATCTTGATGTAATCATTGTGCTTTTTATCAAGAATTCGGTATGTCATTGGCTGTGATGCTTCACAATACATTGCAATCACTGGATCATTATAACAATTAGAAACGAACGTTTCTGGTATTGGTCAAATGCAAATTTGATGTTGTATAGTTTATATCTCATCNCCCTTCACATTTGATACCAAGCTATCGCATGTGCAAATATACGTTTCGTGGAAAAAGTCCCTGAATGAACAAAGGAGAAGTTTATTAAATTACATTTGATTCATCTTGATGTAATCATTGTGCTTTTTATCAAGAATTCGGTATGTCATTGGCTGTGATGCTTCACAATACATTGCAATCACTGGATCATTATAACAATTAGAAACGAACGTTTCTGGTATTGGTCAAATGCAAATTTGATGTTGTATAGTTTATATCTCATCTCATGATTTACACTGCCAAAAACAGTGCATCAAAACATCCAAATGAACCATATTTTGGCATGATATTGTATATAATATGACATGCTATGACTTGGCGACACGATCCACAATATTTTACAACGTACCAAGCTGAAAAAACGAATACAAATCTCAAAAGAGGAGCCCCTATATGTTTAACTTCGTTTTTGATATTCCTGATCAGGTTTTCAAGACAAATCATGAGCGATAGGAAACCGAGTGCGTGGAACTTTTATCAGTAGCGAGCCACCTTAACCAATCGCTGTTTGTGTGTTTTAAACTTATTTTTACTTGGTAGTGAGCCACCTTATCGCTGTTTCATAATTTGAAATTCTTTGGTAGGGAGCAGATCCACCTTCAGCGTAAGCCTCCATCTGATGGAAATTTACGCTTAAGGTGGATCTGCACTTCAGATGGCTCGCTACTGATAAAACTCTCACACACTTGTTGTCCTATTGCTCATGGGCAAAAGAAGCAAAACGAAGGGGGATCTTGCAATGATTCTAAATAAATACCATTAACAGAGTGCTGCACAGCGGAGATCCTATAAACACCTGTTCATGGACTTTGATATTTCCACTTGAACAAATTTCAATTCTACAAATAATCTTCTTTCAAAATCCTCATTTTTTTCTGCATGAAAAAATTAGGGCCAAACATTCCCCATTTTGAGTGAAAAAATACCACACTACGTAACACACCAATGCACATCATAATATAGCACAGCAACATAGCATTATTTCATTTCAGGTGTAGCAACGGATTAATGCCCTCACAACTCCTTTCACTGCTCAAAACGTAGCTAGTTGGCTTGTTCGCACTTATTTCTGTAGATGTTGCCTGTTGCGTTTTGTTTAGTTTTCTTTTTTTGCGTATCCTGTAAGCATTTAGCCAATAGTTCTTTGTAACTCCGGTGTTTACAGTGTTAAAAATAATAATAATCATCATTATTATTTCAATAAAAATAAGCAATGAAACCTACCATTGTATTAACTGATTGAGTTGATGTTGATGCCCTTGATCTCGAGGTTGCCATCGTTGAAGAAGCTCTTCTTTTCTTCATTCCAGTTGTTATCATGAAAGCTTCCTTTACCTGTGTAAATAAGAGGGAATGAACTTATTGGGGGTTCTGAATCGGGCTCTCAATCTCATTCTCCCAGTCATTTTTTGCGGCCAATCCCAGTCACTTTGTAGATAGATAGTCAGTAATCAAATCCCATTCCCAGTTTGTTGTTTTCGCCAACGGTATTCTACGCCCCGAAATACTAGCTGGATAATGTCATGACCCAAAATAATGGGTCGGCCAAAAAGTAACCCCCAACGTAAAAGGTTTCTGAACATTTTCTAAATGCATTGGATTAAATCTTTATACTGCAGAAAGTACAACAATAAATGCACCTATTGAGTGAAAATAAGTTCAGTGTCAGCTAAAATCAGTTTGTACAAAGATGGTAACAAAAGCCATTGTAGCAAAATCACTGATCATTTAAAGCATAACTTGACCGAAGAAAGTGCATGAAACAAGAAATTTCTCTCTAACCTTTCACTGCATTGTTTTCATCTCTACTCGCATCTTTTTTGTAAAAATAATCACTCAATTACAGGGTACTACTATGAATGCGAGGCATTGAAAATACTGACTAAACAAATNTCTTCAGACAAACGGGGCACAATTTTTTTGGGACACCCTGTAGTTTACATCTCATAGTTTACACTGCCAAAAACAGTGCATCAAAACATCCAAATGAATGATATTTTAGCATGATATTGTATACATAATATGACATGCTATGACTTGGCGACACGATGCACAATATTTTACAACGTACCAAGCTGAAAAAACGAATACAAATCTCAAAAGAGGAGCCCCTATATATTTCACTTAGTTTTTGATAATCCTGATCAGATTGTCAAGACAAGCCATGAGCGATAGGACACCAAGTGCGTGAAAGTTTTATCAGTAGCGAGCCACCTTAACCAATCGCTGTTGTGTGTTTTAAACTTATTTTTACTTTGTAAGTGAGCCACCTTATCGCTGTCTCATAATTTGAAATTCTTTGGTAGTGAGCCACCTTAAGTGCAGATCCACCTTAAGCGTAAGCCTCCATCTGATGGAGATTTATACTTAAGGTGGATCTGCACTTAGGGTGGCTCACTACTAAACAATTTCAAGATAACGAAACAGCGATACGCAACTGATAAAACTCTCACACACTTGGTGTCCTATCGCTCATGGACAAATGAAGCAAAACAAAGGGGCATCTTGCAATGATTCTAAATGAAAACTATTAACAGAGTGCTGCACAGCAGAGATCCTACAGGCACCTGTTCATGGACTTTGATATTTCCACTCGTAAAAAATGTCAGTTCTACAAATAATCTTCTTTCAAAATCCTCATTTTTCCTGCATGAAAAAATTAGGCCCAAATACTCCCCATTTTGAGTGAAAAAATACCACACTTCGTAACACACCAATGCACAGCATAATATAGCACATAGCACACCAACATAGCATTATTTCATTTCAGGTGTAGCAACGGATTAATGCCCTCACAACTCCTCTCACTGCTCAAAACGTAGCTAGTTGGCTTGTTCGCACTTATTTCTGTAGATGTTGCCTGTTGCGTTTTGTTTAGTTTTCTTTTTTTGCGTATCCTGTAAGCATTTAGCCAACAGTTCTTTGTAACTCCGGTGTTTACAGTGATAATAATAATAATAATCATTATTATTTCAATAAAAATAAGCAATGAAACCTACCATTGTATTAACTGACTGAGTTGATGTTGATGCTCTTGATCTCGAAGTTGCCATCGTTGAAGAAGCTCTTATTTTCTTCATTCCAGTTGTTATCATGAAAGCTTCCTTTACCTGTGTAAATAAGAGGGAATGAACTTATTGGGGGTTCTGAATCGGGCTCTCAATCTCATTCTCCCAGTCATTTTTTGCGGCCAATCCCAGTCACCTTGGTAGATAGATAGTCAGTAATCAAATCCCATTCCCAGTTTGTTGTTTTCGCCAACGGTATTCTACGCCCCGAAATACTAGCTGGATAATGTCATGACCCAAAATAATGGGTCGGCCAAAAAGTAACCCCCAACGTAAAAGGTTTCTGAACATTTTCTAAATGCATTGGATTAAATCTTTATACTGCACAAAGTACAACAATAAATGCACCTATTGAGTGAAAATAAGTTCAGTGTCAGCTAAAATCAGTTTGTACAAAGATGGTAACAAAAGCCATTGTAGCAAAATCACTGATCATTTAAAGCATAACTTGACCGAAGAAAGTGCATGAAACAAGAAATTTCTCTCTAACCTTTCACTGCATTGTTTTCATCTCTACTCGCATCTTTTTTGTAAAAATAATCACTCAATTACAGGGTACTACTATGAATGCGAGGCATTGAAAAATA
>REGL01000836.1:0-11463 GCA_004194395.1 Aurelia aurita complex sp. Pacific | reverse complement strand
AAAAAGTGGCCTAAAATCTGACATTTCAAATTTCCCGGTTGGTTGTCGGTTCCATTTGATTGTTTTAAGGCGTGTCACGTGTCAATTTTGTCAGCCAGTTAGGATTTAGTGCCTATCTTGGCCGCCCATTGTTACCCTGGGTTCGAGGTTGCATAAGGCCCTCAACTGGAGCGACAACAACAACATTAATTCACTTCAATTAGATGAGCGTAAGTTGAGGGTCCTTATGTAGTGAGGCTAAGGAAGGACCAGGGCAACCTGGTTTAACAACATCAACCAGCAGACTCACGAAATAGTCCCAGTTATCGCAACAACAACAACAACAACAACAACAACAACAACAACAATGACAACAGCAATGACAACAACAACAACATATTATCATTTTGCTCAAACTGGGACTTATGGGATTTAACATAAAAAAGTGGGACGAAAATAAACGATGGGGGCACCGATTTTTCTATTCACGTTGAAACGAGGTTAATTCGTAGTCATGGCAACTTTTCGGCAGTTGGAAAATTTCATCGCTGTGGCGTGCACTAAGTTGAAGGAAGCTAAGTGGCCTTCAATATGAAGAAATTCTGGTTGAAAGTGAAAGGGTTGTTGATTCTTGGATTGAGGAAACATTCATCTGGATACTGGTGGCTTTTGTTCATTGCTAAAATCACTCGACACTTGAATTTTGAGGCGTTTTATTACCTGGGGATTAAGCAGACAAGTTAGGCCCATCCACCATTGCCTGGAGCACTCGGCTTTTCGTATAGTGTTGCTATGGTTTCCATATCGGATGTGACGTCAAGGGAAACAATTTCGTCCCAGTTTTCAATGTCAAGTCCATGAGTCGTAGTTATAGCGTCTATCAGCCTATCAATAGCAATAACTACTCACTCGTAATCAGTCTAATAAACCAGTGGACATGCCTAAAATATGCAGAGGCAACAAGAGTTGTATACCATCGTGATGAGTGGAGAAACATTGCATCCAGCCCTCGATCCGAGGATGAAACAAATGAATGATGAATCGACAGTGCATTTTGCAGTATGCTTCAAAACCAGGCACCCCAAAAAAGAGCTAAATTTGCTAATTCTAAATCTGGGAAAATAATTTGGTCTTTGATCTACTTGCAAAAAAAAAATTGAAGATCGGTTATGAGATCAGATTTTGGTGATTTCGCAAACAGGAATACTTTTTTATGTGGATTATTTGGGAAAAGGTACTTTATATTTTCACATGTTGGAATTTGTGGCTAAATATTATCATGGACATAAGGATGGTTCTCTATTTGATTATTTGATTAAGAGCAACTGATATTCTGTTCTGCAAGACAGAAAGAGAGAATTTAAAAGAAACTCACAATTACTCCATTGAAGACGATATACATGTATCCGAAAACGAGGATGTCAATTTCGAAGAAGAAGCCAACAACAAAGCCGACTCCAAGTACAGGATACAGAACCAAGAATGATCGAACTGTACCACTGAAAATGAATTATAATGAATCAAGTTTGGCGTATTTTGTTTCGGACAAAGCACACAGAGAGCATATGTTCCAAATCTTTAAAAAGCCTGGTGTAAAATTCAGTTACTTATTTCTTTGCACTGAATGATTTCAAAGAAACTTCAGCTATTTCTCTATAATTCTACCGTTGGACTTTTGTGAAATCTTCAGTATTTTCAGAATTAGAGTGTTTTTTTTCTTTTTCAAGAATTCAAGAAAAATTTTCCAAAAAACTTAAAACCATCGTAGTTTCTAAACTGTTTGAAGCAACATGAAATAATTTCAAAGAAAACATATTTTATGGTTTTTTTTTTTTTTTTTTTTTTTTTGATGATGCAGCTGTTTCATTGTTGCTGCTGATGCTTATCAATGCAGTTGGATGGAGCAAACAATGAACAATAATAAGTGAAAGCTAATTACAAAGAACTGATCAAAGCCATTGATGCAAATTAGCATAGGTTCCAAATCTTTAAAAAGCCGGTGTAAAATTCAGTTACTTATTTCTTTGAACTGAATGATTTCAAAGAAACTTCAGCTATTTCTCTGTAATTCTACCGTTGGACTTTTGTGAAATCTTCAGTATTTTCAGAATTAGAGTGTTTTTTTTCTTTTTCAAGAATTCAAGAAAAATTTTCCAAAAAACTTAAAACCATCGTAGTTTCTAAACTGTTTGAAGCAACATGAAATAATTTCAAAGAAAACCATATTTTATGGATGTCTGCAATATGGTATCAAGCAAAAGTCTGTCACTTTTCTGGTTTATGATTTAGAAATTTGATGACGTCACATCCTCAAATGAGTTGAAATGTAAGATATGCTGAAATTTCAAAAAATATTGAAAATTTCTGAAAAGTCCAACGGTAGAATTAAAGATAAGTAACTAAAGCTTGTTTCAAGCAACTCAGTCAGAAGAAATAGATAACAGAATTTTACACCCACCTTTTTAAGTCGAATTAAAGATTTGGAAGCTATGCTCACACAGAGAATATAGATAAAGAAGGCATCAAATCAACCGATGATACTCGCAAGCTTCGTGTTCAGTCCTTCTCATATTAATACGTCATAAAGGCAACTACAGGTCCTATTTAAGCAACATCAGAAAGGCAAATGTAGGTCCTATTTAAGTACCGTCATAAAGGCAAGTACACGCCCGATTTAAATAACGTCATAAAGGCAAATACAGGTCCTAGTTAAGTAACGTCATTAAGGCAAATACAGGTCCTATTTAAGCAACTTTATAGTGGCAAATATAGTTCCGACTTAAGCTCACTTATGAAGGCAAATATAGGTCCCTTTTAAGCAAATCTATAAAGGCAAATAATACCCGTCCTGTTTAAGCAAAGGCAAATACAGGCTTCAATTAAGCCACTTTATAGTGGCAAATATAGTTCCGATTTAAGATAACTTATGAAGGCAAATATAGGTCCCTTTTAAGTAAATTTATAAAGGCAAATAATACCCGTCCTGTTTAAGCAACTTTAAAAAGGCAAATGCAGGTTTCATTTAAGCAACTTTATGGAGGCAAATATCTTACATGAGCTTTGCATAGCCTCCTTCATACTTTTCAGATTTCAGTATTCTTTTGACGGTCAAGCCAATGATGTAGAAGAATGTCACAGTATTTAGCTGGAACAGGAATAAAAAGGCATTAAATGCAATGAGAATGAATGTTGTCTTATCTCTTTATTTCTGCAGTACTGGGCGCACAAAAACTATCTGCTTCTGACAGGCCACGATAAATCGTACACTAGTTAAATTTTGAAGATTTATGACGTAAAATTATGCAGAAAGTCTGAATTAGGCCTTTCTCTGGAACGCAAAAATACTGGCTGTCCCAAAAAAGTACTCCCGTTTGAAAAATCATCAAAATTTGATTACACGGCCGATCTTCAATTTCCTTTTTTTGTCAAGTAGAACCAAATTGTTTTCCAAGATATAGCAGATCTTGTAATTGGTTTAAAAATTAGCAAATTTAGCTCTTTTTAGAGCTGCCTGGTTTTGAATCATACTATGAGAAATCATTGATGATTACCAGATCAATTTATTTGTGCACATATAGCTTCTAGTTTGGTCATAAATGACATAAAGAGATACGCACTATAATTGGAGACTTCTATGATGATCAAAAATCTGAAAATTTAAACTCTTAGAATTTTGCTTAGAATTGAGAATTTTGCTTGAAAACTATAGCTCAAAATAAGGTTTCAAGCGTGTAATTTTTCTACCTTGTTGCATCAAAAGCAAAAATTTGATCACCTATGAATATTTTTGGATCTTTGATAAAACAACTGAAAAAGAAAATTTCATCAAAGGTTTGATAAACAATTTTTGGTGATTTCTAAAACAGGAGTATTTTTTGGGACACCCGGTAGATTTTTTACACGGTAATGGAATGATTGCGAAGGTACTAGGGTGCCGGCGGTGGTAATCGGACACTTAAGGAAAACTAAATATTTTCATAAGAAACTTTAATCAAAGACAACAATCAAAAATACCAGGTTAATGGACAGGTATTTGGACATATTTTCCCGACATGTTTTGGTATTTTCCTGTGCCAGCTTTTCTTTGACAACGATATTATTTAGATTGATCTTGGCGGTGGTTTTCGGACAGTGGCGTTGTTTTCGGACAGTGAGTTCACAATGCAGAATGTGTCAAGAAAATTATTTTCCTGTTTATACTTGGCAAGTATTCCGTCTATAAACTCTTTTGCTTCATTTTTTGTGTTTTTTTTCTATTCTTGAATGCGAAAACAATGGTTCGATTGTCGGTTCTCGTAATGACATTCTGGAGAGCTCTCGGTACCCACAAAAAATCTAAAAGCTAGGAGATGCGTTCGAAAAATGTTGTTTTGATCTCATTACTATTTTCGATTGATGTATGCATAGCATAGGTTCCAAACCTTTAACTCAGCGTAAAAAGTTGGGTGTAAAATTCAATGATCTATTTCTTCTGATTGAATGGCTTGAAAGAAACTTTAGATACTTATCTATAATTCTACCGTTGGACTTTCCAGAAATTTTGAATATTTTTCAAAATTATAGCGTATTTTACCTTTCAGCTCATTTTAGGATGTGACGTCATCAAATTTCTAAATCATAAACCAGATGAGTGACAGACTTTTGCTTGATACCATATTGTAGGCATCCATAAACTATAGTTCTCTTCGAAATTACTTCATCTTGCGTCAAACGGTTTAGAAATTACGATGGTTTTAAGTTTTTTTGAAAATTTTTCTTGAATTCTTGAAAAGGAAGAAAAACACTCTAATTCCCAAACTATTAAAGATTTCAGAAAAGTCCAAGGGTAGAATTATAGAGAAATAGCAAAAGTCTCTTTGAAGTCATTCAGTTCAAAGAAATAGGTCACTTAATTTTACACCGGCCTTTTTAAAGATTTGGAGCCTATGCTTGTATGCATAGATATTTATAAATGAAATGTCAAAATCCAAATAACACTCAAATCCAATGTTTATTCATGCTCCCAAACAACTGATTTATTTGGTGTCCGAAAACCACCGCCATGAACTTTTAAGACCATTCGATGTGACATCCGCTGTCCTCCCTTCAGTAAAACTGTTTTAGTCTTTGGCATAATGAATATTTTTGCTTAATTCTGGAACGGTCCCGAGTGAACGTGAGATTCTAGGATTTTGTGCAATTTTGTCTGTTCTTTTTTTAGAGCTGTAAGCGAATTATAGTTTTCGAAAACAATGAAAACGATAAAAAACGGTCACTCTAATTTTCTTAAGACTCGGCTGAATGGACACAAAGAGAAAACTTAATGGAGATGGGGATACATAGAGTTTTTAAATGTGAATTATCCCTCCACAGGAGCATACAGCTGCGTCAATCAAGCGCAACTGCGGTGTCTTACCACCCATGATTTGCCCTTGTTACATGAACAGGCTAATCAGTCGTAGAGATCCCCTTAATGGAGATGGGGATACATAGAGTTTTTAAATGTGAATTATTCCTCCACAGGAGCATACAGCTGCGTCAATCAAGCACAACTGCGGTGTCTTACCACCCATGATTTGCCCCTGTTACATGAACAGGCTAATCAGTCGTAGAGATCCCCCTGTTTGGTTTGCAGTCATCAATCACTTGAACTGGCCTGTAAATCAAAAGCGACGGATGGTATTGTTAAATACGTACAATAAGGTAAGCAGCCACTGGTCCTTTCACAATCCAAGCTTGTTTCACACTAGAACAGCTGAGAAGAAAATTAAAGTGAGGTACTCTACCGACGATTTGAGCAAACTATGTATTTGAATAAGGTATGCTATTCAGTTATTTGACAGGCAGCTCGATACCAAACGATTAGCAAGCCCTCTCAAAGTTTTGTCAACAGACAAAGTTCAAGCGTAAAGCAAGAGAATCAATCTACCGGGTGTCCCAAAAAAAGTACTCCTCTTTAAAAAATCACCACAAATTGATTATCAAACCTTTGATCAAATTTTCTTTTTGACTTGTTTTGTCAAAGACCGAAAAAAAAATTATAGATGTAGAAAATTTTGCTTTTGATGCAACGGCGTAGAAAATTACACGTTGAAAAACCATATTTTGAGCTATACGTTTTAAGCAAAATGCTCAATCTTGCCTAACAGTCAAAATTTTCAGATTTTTCATCGTCATCGAAGTCTCCAATGATAGTGTGCATTTCTCTCTGTCATTTATGACCAAACTAGAAGCTCTATATGCACAAAGAAATTGATCTGTCAAGCAGAAATGCTTTTTTGCAGTATGATTCAAAACAAGTAGCCCTAAAAGAGCTAAATTTGCAAATTTTAAACCAATTACAATATCAGCTATGTCTGGGAAAATAATTTGGTCCTCGATCTACTTTGCAAAAAAAGAAAATTAAAGATCGGTCACGTAATCAAATTTTGGTGATTGTTCAAACGGGAGTACTTTTTTTTGGGACACAAGCACGAACATATATTGCAACACAATAGCATTAGCTGCTTTTGATTGAAACCAAGCGACTGCAGACAAAGGAAATTATCTTGACCATTAATTCATAACAACCAAGCCACAAAAGTTGCATCGAAACCAGCAGCAGGTGGAACTGTCACCTTATGCACGCGAAATGTGATTTTAAGAGAAGTCAGGAGTAACATCAAAAGAAGAAAGATAAAGCTAAAGATGGCAGCTTTTGTTTATTTGCTTCAGGAACTGAGTGGTAATTATTTCATTTAAGCCCTGAATATGTGGGAATTTTTTCAATTCATTTCATTGTTCATTTCATTTCAAAGAAAAAAACAGAAAAAAATGCAATGAAATGAATTAAAATATACTGCATACCTGCAAATTATGCACCAGCAAACCTGCAAAATATACTTTCTGTGCAGCTTCTGAGTAAAATAAACGAGATCCGCACGACCATTCTTTAGATTGATCCTTATTCTTTCGTTATAAAGTCATGACTTCCCTTAAAAACAACTTTTTGCGTGCAAAAGGGGACAGTTTGTCCTATTGGTTTCAGGGCGACTTTTGCGACTTGTTTTGAATTACTGGTTGAGAGAATTTCCTTCGTCTGTAGTTGCTAATCGCCTTGATATGCGGTTTCAATCAAAAGCAACTGATGCCATTGTGTTTAAAGTCTGTCTAATTTGTCTAATACCTTTTGAGTCCAAGTTCAATTTTCAAAGTATATCAATTCGAGCATTGGGCTCAAATCTTTCAAATCTTGAAAAAGGTGGGTGTAAAATTCTATGACATTTTTCTTTGCATCCAATGACTTGAAAGAACTCATGGTACTTTGCTGTAAATCTGCCTTGGCAATTTTTTGATAAGTTGATTTTTTCAAATTGGCGGCAATTTAATAATTTTTGCGAAAATTCATGGAAAATTATGAACAAATTAAAATCATCGTAAATTTTAAACCAATAGTAGAAAAATTGTATTACTTTCAAGAAGAGCATAGTTTATGAAAGTCGGCAATATGGCGGCAAGCAGAAATCTGTAGCTCTTCTGGTTTAAGGATTAGACATTTGATGACGTCACAGCCTCAAATATGATGAATGCCACCATTTTGAAACTAATCAAGATATCAATAAATTTCAATGGCAGATTTACAGCAAAAAAGTCTAAGGTCCTTCCGAGCCGTTCAGTTAAAAGGAAACTGCCATAGAATTTTACACCGACCTTATTAAAGATTTGAGCCCTATGTTATCGATTCGATTCCCTTAAAAGCGCTCGCTTTGCTCGCCCTGTGACATTCGTAGCTTCCTGCAGACACCTAATGACTACGCAGCTGAGAACTTATTAACACTACCTTGAACATTTCCCGGACCCTGGATTAATTCAAAGTAATCGAAGATGCATAGCAGGGGGGCAATCATCTCCACAGCTAACTCTTACAAATAAATCAATCTGGTAGATTATGCGAGATCAAGAGCCGTTATCTCACAAAATTTAAACTTTACAATGCAAATACAGGATGTCTGATAAATAAAGTCCTCGTTTTACCCTGGAATATTTCTCGACCTGCTTATTCAGAAAAGCACGCAAATTGTATGGCGATAAAATCCTCCATGATGAAATTGATAGAAATATCCTTGAGTTAACTCTACATTTTATCCATGAAACTGGTCGATTTGATTGAATTCATTCATATTTCTGCTATCTGTCAAGCAACCGCCAAGTCCCCTTTTTGTAAATGTTCCTTTTAAACTAGTAGTCATATGTACTTTTTGCACTCCCATGGTTCTTGCCACAGCACAGGGTAGACATGACATTTTGCTCTTCATGGTATCGTCTTTGTAGCATTGTAGAGTATTTGCAGGTAGTGTAATAAGCATCGTATATTGTAAATCTTTAATTGATGTTATAGTATGCTGTTCTTAAACGATTACGAGGTCCATGCTGGAAAATATGTGGACCGCAGTTTGACGTACGGACCGAACGCAGTGAGGTCCGTACAAGGAACTAAGGTCAAAATTTTTTCCAGCATGGATCGAGTAATCGTTGAATAAAGGCTCTATTATATGGCAGAACCTTTTGAGAATATGCGGTTATTAAACGATTACGAGGTCCATTAGTTCCTTGTACGGACCTCACTGCGTTCGATCCGTACGTCAAACTGCGGTCCAAATATTTTCCAGCATGGATCGAGTAATCGTTTAATAAAGGCTTTATTATATGGCAGAACCTTTTGTAACGAAGCATTGAGATGATTATTGGTCAGAAATAGCTCTATTATACTACTAAATTACTACCAGCAATTTTAAGAAGATCCTAATTACCTTTTTTCTAAATTTGTGGTATACCAGCATCCTAAATTTATGAATAAAAACAACAAAAATACAATATTTGCAGCTGTCGGCTGTGAGTTCTTTATTGACATAAGAACCATGGAATGGAGATTGAGACAAGCGACGATAATCATTTTGTAATTCTTCATTTCAATGACAGTGCATGTTAATTTGAACAGATAATTTGGCAAATCCATATGAAACAAACATTGATTAGACACAAAACCTTGTTGAGATATAAAACTGTTTTCAACCTTTCGAGCTGAATTTAGTCCATCATCAGCGAGTCGTACCTTGCACTTGGTTCATCTGCATAATATTCTCGTTTGTTTGAAAATTTTGTCTGTCCAACATAGCTAGAAATTCCTAACTAAGGTGAGGCTCATCTGGTTATTGTTCATGATGTATTAGTTTGGTTTCTTTGTTTTTTTTCCAACGGAGAGCTCTCTCTCGATCTCGATTAATGTACCTATTAGAGAGCTCCTCCCTGGTCTATATCTTAAATTTATTTTTGTAAAGCTCTCTCGTACTTGTTTATGTTTAGTATAACCGTGTTAAGTACTCATAACTTTGTTGGTTAAAATATGTAAGTTTCTTTTAATCATAGAGTAAGTAATTGTATTCATTTTATTTAGTATTTATACCGTAGATATATCATGAACCTGAAACTGAAACTGAAACTGAACCTGAACCTGAAACTGAAACTGAAACTGAAACTGAACTGAAACTGAACTGAACTGAACTGAACTGAAACTGAACTGAACTGAACTGAAACTGAACTGAACTGAACTGAACTGAACAGAACTGAACTGAACTGAACTGAACTGAACTGAACTATTACCCTTGGCTGGACTAATTTCCAGAACAAATATCGCCAAAATTCTTCTCCTTTCTACCAAACTCTCCAAAATCTGCCTACGTGTAGACCTATTATTCCACAAGAAGAAAGAGTGTACGAAACAGTGAGCAAAAGCTTGCTACTACAGTTCCAGAGTTTTGGAACTTAATTTATGCAGCCTTTGTTGAGACGCGTTTCACACATTATTTGAATAGAAGATTAATTGGCAGCCGTAGCAAGCTTTATCTCTTTTTTTCGTAGACCCTTTATTCTTTAGGATAATGGGTCTACTCGTAGGCTAAGGTTTCCTGGACCAAACTTGCCAAATGGTGTGTCCTTACATAGACTAAAATTGCCATAAAGTATCTCCCTTTCCAGACAAGAATTGTTCTTTTGTGTTGGTATTCAAACCAAACTTTAACTCATTTTGAGCCAGACCCAAAAAAGTGTGGAAAAAAATAGTTTATTCCTGCAAAAGATTTGGTCTGTCATTGAGGTGTTATGGGTGCTATTTCACTTTGTTTTTATTGTTACGACGAGCATGGGCGATTCTGACACGTGAAGAATGTTTTTAAATCAATAAGAGCGCTTACCTTTAGGATTTATTTCTGTGTGCTTTGAATGTCCTCGCAGCTTTCGATTTAGTTAGGCCCGATAGCAGATCCTTGCATGGTCAAAATGGCAAGTTGTTGTCGTTGTTCTCGTCATAAAGTCATAAAGTCATGGTTCTCAAGTATGTTTCCTTTCTAGCAACACCTGGCCCCTTAGTAATTTACTGGTCCAGTCGTTTCTTATAAGAAGACCTGCTTGAGAACCATGACTTTATGACTTTATGACGAGAACAACCACAGCAACTTGCCATTTTGACCATGTGAGGATCTGCTATCGGGCCTAACTAAGTTGAAAGCTGCGAGGACATTCAAAGCACACAGGAATAAATCCTAAAGGTATGCGCTCTTATTGATTTAAAAACATTTTTCACGTGTCAGAATCGCCCATGCGACGAGTTGCTAAATGTTCTGATACTCCAACAGGCGTGACCTAGAGCAACAGCTTCACGAAGAGAAAACTGAGCAGCAAAGGAGTTCTGTTTATTTAGAACAGTATCTGAAACTACTTGAAGAAAAGGTTGGTTCATTACTATTGTAGTAACTTCCAAGCTGTAGCCTTTCCAGTTGACATTTTCGGGTTGAATTTATGATAACTGGGCGCGTTTTGGGCTGATTTTTACGGCGTTTGCAGGAAAATCTAAGTTGAAGCCTCTTGATTACATTTATTGAAAAATATTTTCGATGATGCTTTATGAATTTACTTCTCAGAGATGCAGACGGGGTGCTTTTGTCTGAGACGCGCAGTATACACCGATTATTTTTCTCATTAAATAAGATTGCAGCTTCGGAGATTATTCTCGTGCTTTTTGCGCGCGACGAAGAAGCAAGCTTCCTATAGTGACCCACCAAAGTTTCTGTGATGTCCGCGCATATGTTTATTGTATTCATTTGTTACTTTTCATTTATTACCGCTGGTTAGTTTAAATACAAAGGTTCGCTGGCCACATTTCCTTTGTCACTGATGCTTGATTTTGTTTGTGATTGTCTTCTTGGTCAATGATCAATAATAGTGATTTTTATCATATACAATACCTCGTATGCAAAGATATCGTAATGGCGGACAGGCCTAAGCCCCCCAGGGGGGTACTCATATATTTTTCAGTACGGGGACGTGCTGCCGAACAGGGTATCATTTTCAGGATTCCTACTCCGGGACAGGGTATCACTTTTGTATTGTCGGCTCCATGACAGGGTCCATATTTTGTATAATTGACTACGTATCGTCGTTGTAAGCCAATTGCACTACGCGAATATGATT
>REGL01000835.1:125718-139727 GCA_004194395.1 Aurelia aurita complex sp. Pacific | reverse complement strand
TGATCTCATTGGCTGACAAGCATGAAATTGGATGATTTCCGCGTGCTCTGGCAACCAGTAAGGATTTGAGCCTTATCTTCGCGAAAGGTGGATTTTAAGTGAAGTTATGTGCTTATAGCAAAAGGAGAGGGGTAAATCTAAAGCTGTGCTCGACGAATTTTGCTTATTTGATTCAGAAGCCGAGCAGAGGGCATAATTCTCTCGTATTAAGAGCTTAAATGAAACAAGTACCTCACAGCTCCTGAATCAAATAAACAAAATCTGCCAGACAGATCTTTAGATTTGCCTTTCTTCTTTCGTTATAAGCACATAACTTGCCTCAGAAACCATCTTTCTCTTTCGCCTGTCAAGGCGAGAGTTTTCCCTACTGCTTTCGGGGAAACTTTTGCGAGTTTGTTTGTTTCTAATTATTGGTTGAGAGAATTTCTTTGTCTGCAGTCACTAATCGCTTTGAATTGAGGTGTCAATCAAAAGCAAATGCTGCTATTGTATGACAACATCTGCCTTTATTTTCGTGATATTACGATAAATTTATTAACGAAGACAATTTCTCCGTAGGTAGATGCCACTCAACAAGAATGATACTGGAGAAACCTATTGAATGTGTCTCGATGTGGCAAACGAGAGAAGTTCTCTCAGTGGATCTCCCTGGATGACAGTGAACTCTACATTGCTAGACTTAGCACTTCGTGTGTTTATAGACGAAGGTAAAAGTAATTTATACGAAATGAGATTCACACAAACTTTATGTACGTCAAAGATTATGTATTCATCGATTTCAAATGATTGAGTGATTCAAAAATGATTCAATCAGATAATCATACACTATCAAGCATGGCATCATATACAAAAGAAAAGACAATGCAGCTCTAATTTAAATACTCCAATCTATGCAAAGTTGAAAACAGAAATTGAAACATTTATTCCCTTAATATTTAGCGAAGATTTCAACACGTTGAATGAATTGCCATGTTTACCCAAACACATTAAAATAGGAATCTGAGAGCACATTAAAATTGAGACAAATTCTGATGGAAGAGGACTGTCGAATGATTGAGAATGCACAAGATCGAAATTCCGAAGTATCATGTATCATTGATTCTCTTGTTCCCACCTGCCTGGCTGCTCAACAACAATTCTCCAATGCTCAAATTGTGAATATAGACGATACTTCTCTCGTGAATATCACTCCAGATTCTGTACAAATTATTGGCTATTCGAACAAAAGAAATGACAATGCTATTGAAGAAAAGAAAGAATATGAACCAATCAATGGCTGTTTATACAATAGAAATAATAAAACAATTGAAGATGGGAAACAATTAGAACAAAGAGTTAGGCAGAAGATCGTTAGGGATAGTGGATACCATGGAGCACCTTTCTTTAGGAGGGAGAATGGGGACACAAAAAGAAATATCTTCGAGGAGTTGCAAGAAATTGATGGCCTACATGATGACGCAAGTCGTGGTGGCGAAGACGAGAGGGTTAAGAACATGGATGGAAAGAGAAAGGTGACTATTGATTTGCATAATAAGGACGAATTTTGCCAACAGCCTGTCGCAGAGATTGTTGAATTGAATGAAACTGAAGACCAAGAAGAACTGTGTGTCGGAGCTTTGAATAAATGCGAATTAAGAGACGATGAAACATTATGTACAGCTAAGGAAGAAACTGTAGGCAACATTACGGCTGATTTTGATCGAGAAAGTCCTTGCCAAAACTCGGAAAATTCTAGCGCAGATTATTCAAAAGATGTGAAGTATAGGAGGAAAGGAAGAAGAGAATGCGAAGTGAATACTGAACGTAGCCATTTCTCTGATGCAGTAAATGATGGCTTCAAGCAACTGTTTGGTGATGAAGTAGCTGAAAGGACCGAAGAGGTCATTGAAACGAATGAAGAAAATCAGGAGACTAGAGTTGGAAGATGCAGGCAGCACATGATTCATTCATTCGTCGAAGATAAGAATGGGAACACAATAATAATCAACATTGCACGTGCAGGCCTATGCATTGCAGGCAACAACAATAAAATCCATCTCCCGGGCGGTGGACCATATGTTGAGCCTAACGGCAGTTTACGATTAGTCCTCAATCGAGATGATGTTTTGCAATCAGTCATCAAAAATGATCCAAGATTATTCCCAAAGGCGTTAAAAAGGGACGGATCTTGTGCCACAAGACGGTATGATAAAATAATGAACCAAATGAGGCACTTTCAGGATAATGGGTTAAGTGAAAAGATGGAAGTTTACAACAAGAAATTGCAAGAAAGATTCAAATCAGCAGGGGAGGTCGATCTGAAAGTTGTCGTTAAGGTGCAGTTTGTTGTGTTTTGCATTTATAAGAAAGATTTAACGAGAGCGAAAACGGAGCTTGATGAGGCCATGAAATTAGCTGAACACGCAGAGAACCGACAGTTTCTCATTGGGCGTTGCCTGATCTTTTATGCAAACATAGCATTATACGAAAAGCAGTACGAGAAAGCGTTGAATTATTTGGACCAAGCAAATTCAGTCCTGGCTTTGTTCGCATCAGGAGAAGACATGGCAATGATTTGGTATTTATATGGGTGTGTTTACATGAACATGGCTGCCTTGAAGAGTGAAATTTCTGAAGAGCTCGAACGCAAAGCAATTGAATGTTTTGAGATCGAGGTTCAGCATGGAATAGAGGATCCTGATCCATGTGTCATAGTGAAGAAATTGCAGTTTAGCATGCTCAAACGAATTCACATTTATCTCCGGACATATGCAAGCCATTGTCACGAGTATCAGGTTTCAAAAGCGAGCACAGCCAAGGCGAAGGAAATGTTGGATGCCTTCGAACAAGATCTCTGGAGTGAAGCCTCCCCGGCCGCCCAAGTGCATTTTGCTGCCATGAGATCGGACTACTTCTTATCCTACCCCGTCGGAAACTCTCGCAACCTATAATAGTTTTGTCTTCCTCGATAAGCACGCTTTTCCTATCCTGTAAACGGTAACTTCCTCTACCAACTAAGCTCCTATTCGGAAAAGCTTCTTGAGTAATACCCCTTACTTGTGTTACAGTACCAAGACCTCCTACATAGACTGCTCCGGTAACTATCATAAAAGCTGCTTCTCCTGACTTATTGTTCCTGTCGAAAGCATAGCCCACAGGGTTTTTTCATGAGTACAAATTTTTTAGTGGTCTTTAACTAATAGTTTGGAAACGATTTTTTTGTTTCTTTTGACTTGTTTTGTCGAAGACCCAAAAATATTTATAGATGCTAAAATTTTTGCTTTTGATGCAATGAGGTAGAAAAATTACACATTGGAAAAACTTATTTTGAGCTATACTTTTTCAGCAAAATGTTCAATCTTGCCTAACAGTAAAAAACTTTCATATTTGTATTTGTCATTGAAGTCTCCAATGATAGTGCGCATTTCTTTCTGTCATTTATGACCAAACTAGAAGCTTTATATCCACAAAGAAATTGATCTGGCAAGCATAAATTCTTTTTTGCAGTATGATTCAAAACCAGGTAACCCGAAAAAGAGTTAAATTTGCTAATTTTAAACCATCAGACAAGATCAAGTATGTCTGGGAAAATATTTTGGTCCTTGATCTACTTGGCAAAAAAATAAAATTGAAGATCGGTCATGTAATCAAATGTTGGTGATTTTTCAAACTGGAGTACTTGGGTTTTGGGACACCCGATAGCACATTAGCATCAACTGCTGTTGATTTACAACGGAATTAAAAGCGATCAGTGATTGCTGACGAAGGAAATTCTCTCAACCAGTAATTCAAATCAAACAAAGCCGCAAAATGTTCCCCCTAAACCAGTAGGGCAAACTCTCGCCTTGTGCACGCGAAAGGTGGATTTTAAGAGAAGTTATATGCTTTTTGCAAAAGCAGAGGGGTAAATCTAAAGCTGTGGGTGACGAATTTTGTTTGTTTGATTCAGGAGCTGAGCAGATGGTATTTAAAATTCTGGTATATTTAGAGCTTAAAATGAAACAACTACCACACAGCTCCTGAATCAAATAAACAAAATCTGCCAGACAGATCTTTAGATTCACCCTTTTTCTTTCATTAGAAGCACATAACTTCTCTTAGAAACCATCTTTCGCCTGCTCAAGGCGAGAGTTTTCCCTATAGCTTTCAGGGAAACTTTTGCGACTTTGTTTGTTTTGAATTACTGGTTGAGAGAATTTCTTTGTCTGCAGTCAGCAATCGCTTTGAATTGAGGTGTCAATCAAAAGCAGCTGCTGCTATTGTATTAAAAAATCTGCCCTTGTTCTTGAGCGACATTAGCATAAAGTAAAGCCATTTTTACAAATAGAGCTGCAATGCATGTCGGTTTCCCATGAGTCTTTAACTGTGAGTTTCATATTCGTGAGTACCCACTGAAAAGCACGTCATAGAGCTCTATCATTCTTTGCGTTTTTCATTAATCTAGCCATTGTTTTTAATCAGCAAATAGTCCAATTAGGTCGACATCATGCCGCGAGAAATTGAGGCGAAAAAACCACGCGTCCGCAAATTAAGATTGACCCAGTTGTGAGGGAGAAAGAGGGAGAAATTATCAAAACTTGGCAAGTGTTCAATTAAAGGCAAAGTTACTGGTGAAAGCAAATTAAAGAGTGTTGACTCTGAAGGGACACGAGGACCAAGGAACTGAGCTGCTTTAAGGAACTGAGCTGGAAATTGCTGCAAAGAATATTCTGTTTGTGGATGGTAAGTCGAATTTTATAAAAGGGGCTTCGTTGCCAAATTGTAAACAATTTGTAATCATCATTGCTTTAGGCACGTGCCCGTTGTTTTCTGCAGTTTATTTTGTGGCTTCGCCCAAGCTGTAAAAGGGTACCTCTGGAGGTAGGCAGTGCCACGAGCAGTACACAGAGAAGACACGAATATATTGAGTTTCCCTTCATGATATTGTAACCGTCCAGAATCGACTTATATCCGAGCAATCGTAAAAGATATGAATGCTTGGTTTGTTGCTCTGTGAAGTACAAAGATTTATTTTCAAAATGAAGCTTTCATTTTGAAAAAAGATGAAAATGTCTGTATGATACTGATTTTTAAAAAACTGCAAAATACTCGTTTAGACAAAAATTTGGTCTTGGAGAGGGAGCCCTTTAAAGTAAATCAACGGGGTTAAAAAACAACTTAGCTAGGGGGACTGGGTCCATCTAAATATAACCTATTGTATTTGATGTTCTTGATCGATGAAAACAAAGGAAGATTAATGGTGCCTGCCGCTCTTTTGTGCTATGTTTAGATTATGTCGCTATATCTCCGTTCATTTACTTTAAGTTTTCTTAAAACTCTCATTACAGTAGGTACCCGCAAATAAGAAACCCCCTTGCATAAGAAACAGGCCTCACTTTCTTCAAAAGGGGCTCCTTTAAAAAGAAACGACTCTAGGTCTGAAATTTAAAAGTTTCTTATTTTCAAGTTTCTCATAGTTCCTAAATGCTAAAAAATATTCCCATAAATGACTGTAATATAATGTAGCATTTTCAAAATTAAAGATTCACACAACAAAAAGGTAACAAGGTAAACATGTAAAATGTACCAGTAATGTGCAATACACATGCATGTATGGTACAGTCATATACCTTCACTTGACTTGATTCCCTATCTATAAGAAACTTTGACCCTGATCATGAAAAGGTATCTTTAAATAAGAAACTTTCTAAGGCCTCAATTCAAAAAGTGGTTTCTTATTTGCGGGTACCCGCTGAATTTGAGTGCTCAAAAATTTAATGAGATTCTTGATCTTTACATCCGGTGGTGCTTTCGTCAACATTTCACAACTAACTTTATGAAACTATATCTCTGTTTAGAAACTACCTGTCCTGTCGATCCCTTCCGAGTAATGCAACGAAAGAAACAAGTGAAAATAAGCAATAGATTTCTTTGGAAAGTAAAAAGTTTTCAAAATAATCTTGCCCCAGTTCTGAAGTTTCTTGATTGTTTGATGATCTGAGAGTTTAGTTTCTCATAAGAAAATGCGTGTATAGGTCTCATTCACACTTAAAGGGGCTCCGTCGTCAAAATGCAAACAAAATGATGATTTTTGCAGTTTTTTGAAAGGTGCTATCACACAGGATTTTCGTATTTTCTTCAAAATGAAAGTTGCTGTTTGGGCATTATTGTACTTCACTAAGGAACAAACCAAACATCATATCTTCTATGATTGCTCGGATATAAGTGGATTTTTAATGGTCACTTTTTGGTGGCTTGGGTGAAGCCACTAAACAAACTGCAGAGAACAATGGATGAACAATGGATAATTGGTGACACGTGCGAGTTTACGGATTTGTTTACTGTTTGGCGACGGAGCCCCTTTAACGTATATCCACTATAAATGCCCCATAGCAGGGATATATTTCACGATGTAACATTTTCCGTATCCCAATAGACTTCGTCAGCATAGGGCATTGTCCCATTCTTTCAACTGAATAGGTCAAAGGAAACTTTTTGTTATTTGCCATAATCCCAGAGAGAGCATTTTTAAGTTTTGCGAAAGGATGTGCAAGAAGAGGCATCTGAAGCTTTGACAAACTTTAACGCTCCATAAATTCTGAACTGATTGAGGAAAATCAACATGACCAATACAAGAAATACTCAGTTCTTGACGGTCTACAAGATGGTAGCAAGTTAAAGTCTATAGCTTTTTATGGTTTATGATGTAGCCATTTGATGACGTCACAACTCTGAAACTGGCGGGAATTTTATAAATGCTATAATTCTGAAAATGATGATAATATCCAAAATTCTCTCTCTGGGATTATGGTAAATTACATCAAGCTCCCTTTTATCAATTCAGTTGAAAGAACGGGCCAATAACATTTTACACAGATGATTTTAGATTTTTGCAAAGATTCCAGCCCTATGCTGCTTCCGTCAGTGACCCGTACCATCCAATTAAACTGGTTGGCAAATATTGTTTAGAAGAAAAGAGCTGTTTCTGGCGTGGCTTTCGTGCCTTTTTCTATAGCAAAACAACTTTGACAAATTTCTGACGACCTTGAAAAGTCTTACCTATTGGCCTAAATAATTAATACGTATACATAATAAACTAATGTTGAGTTTTAGTATCGCCATGGTTTCAATAGATGTGTTCGGGTTGCTCTAAATAGTAATTCATGTTCCGATTCAAGCTGCCTTGTGTCTGATTGTTATGCACATCGAGTAGATACGTAGTTTTTAGTTTGTTATCGACTTTAGTTCGTCTTTTTGTTGCTAGAAGTGAAGCTTGGAGTATTCCTGCTCAGTTTTCACGATGCCTTGCCTACCATGGAAGAAGTCAAAAGTGGACGCGGAGTCTTCGACCCCAAACAAACCAAACAGTGAGTTATTATTTGATTTATATCCTCGCAATGAATTATTTTCTGTCTGAGCAGGGTCTTAGATTAGTCTGACAAAGATTGCTGCGAAATTGCCAAAAAAGTACTGCAATTTTAAAAATTCGATCATCAAACCCAGAGAGATCTACAGTCCGTCCCAAATTAGATATCACCTGAGATTTGCGATAACGCAAATATTCCTTCGCGAAACACTTCTACTGTTGTTATTCGCAGGCATTTGCAGGTGACATCTAATTTCAGACAGACAATAATCACGAAAATTCAACTATCAATCCTAGAGTAACTACTTCAGTCCCAATTTCCGCTTCATTCATTGAATTGGATGACGGTACTATGCTTCAAGTGGTTATAGCGTACATCAGTCTATCAATAGCGATAACTACGAACATGTAGTCAGTCTATATCAATCCTATCATAAAATTTTCTTTTTGATCTCTTTTGCAAATGATTCAAATATATTTCAAAATGATCAAATGTTTGTTATCTTTACTTTAATTCACACATATTCGTTCTTGCCACCCTAAGACGATTACGCTAAATATGGCAGCAAGGAACTTTTTGCCAAGATCCATTGCGTTCTTTAATCGAATTCCTATAGAATCGTTAAAGATTCGTATTTAGAATGCTTTGCATCTTGGTAAAAAGTTTCTCGCCGCCATCTTCGGCACCTTGGTAAAAAGTTCCTCGCCGCCATCTTTAGGGTAATCGTCTATTCGACGCCAATCGACGCAACTAAAATGTGATGTATATATCGAGACCAAGACACACTTTCCTTTTGCGAGCAACCGTTTGTGTCATTTATTTGAGATAATTTCCACAAAAAGTCTGGTAACCATAAGGCGTTAAAGAATTTCGCAACACTTTTCCGGCTTTTACAAAAGAAGTTTTTTTGTTTTCCTAGAGTTAAGTAGAAACATATGGTCAACAAAGGTCATCAGATGATCTGCAGGGTATCCCATACACAAGCCAACTCAAACTGAAAATTTAACAAAATTTCATGATACTGTAAAAGCTCTATTAAGCCCCCGGAGGCTTATTTTATTTCGGACACTTCAAAGGGGTGGGCTTAAAGAGAGGGGGCTTATTCACAAAATCAAATGACACACTAAAGCCTTTCGAACCAACATTCTCATCAGAGTGCAACTTTACATTTGTAAAGTCATTTCACACTTAACAACAAATATAAAGTCACACTCTGGTGAGAAGGTAGGTTCGAAAGGCCTCAGTGTGCCAGAAATCTGTTTGTTTTTTGCGTCTACCTCCTCAGACCTGCCCAAAGTCTATTTCGTCGACAGGGCCGTAGGTAGCATCTCAAACTTGGGGTGGGGGAAGCACGAAACTTCAAGGCATTTTTCATAAAGCTAAAGGGGACCTTCTTTAAATAAAAAGGGCATTTTTTTGTTTATTGCAACATCTTGGGGGGGCA
The DNA here is from genome assembly GCA_004194395.1 of Aurelia aurita complex sp. Pacific. Lineage (NCBI taxonomy): Eukaryota > Metazoa > Cnidaria > Scyphozoa > Semaeostomeae > Ulmaridae > Aurelia > Aurelia aurita complex sp. Pacific. Next base: position 130,958 of record REGL01000835.1, on the reverse strand, counting down.
CGTGCCTCGGTTCCTACGGCTACGTTCTTCAACTCAGTCAAAATCTCAGACCTTTTTTGCAACTTTACTGAACGAATTTTTTCACATTTTGACTGAGTTGACGAAATGGACTTGAGGCAAGTCTACCACCTCCTTAGAAGTATATAATTTTTAATAACCAAATTTTGTATCAATTTGCATTTTATCAAAGTATTTATCTCTTTCTGCAGGTTCACCATTCATGCAACAACAACTACCAGCTTCTACCTTAGACATCACAGCATCAACAATGCTTCCAATCTTCCTTTGTCTTGCTGTTGCCTTTGTCCCGATTGGCATTGTCTTTATTACAACCAATAGTAAGGTAGGTTAATGAATATGGTACAAAATAATTCATTGTAACTATACAGTTGTTTAGACTTACTCTGATCGTCCCAATTTTTCAATGTTTGGAAACAGAGCATTTTCACTCGCTGTTGCTACATTATGGAATCGCTTAACTTATAACATTCGTAACTCGCAGAGCATTGATACTTTTAAATCTAGATTGAAAACATTCCTATTTCTATTTTTTTTTAACTGTGATTAATTCTGGAACTTTTTACATGCAAATATGGACACTTTTTTAACTTAGGTATTGTTCAGCGGTAAAGAATGTATATACCTAATAGATTTTGGGGCTATATTAAAATTATAATAATTATTATTATTATTATTGTTATCACACCTTTCCATTTTTACAATGTTTACAGGACGATCACTGCAGCGGAAATATGAATAAATCGCTTTGAATTCAGGTGTCAACAAAAGCAACTCATGCTATTGTCTTACAAAATCTGTCCTTGTTGCACGCCCTTAGTTAAATGTTCTTTGTTGTAGGTTCTAGAGACAGTTGTAGAATACACAGACTGCAAACAGTACACATGTGATAGTTCATTCAATGCAATCAGCGGTAGTGGTGCTGGTACTAAAAAATGCTGCAAAGTTGCTTTCAATTTGAAAGAGGAATATGCTGGGCATGTTTATATGTATTATCAGCTGGAGAATTTCTTTCAGGTGAGCTTAGGTTACATTAATACATAAGGGTTATCAATCAACAACACAATTAACCCTTTTTTAAATGTAGAAAAATTCAAAACGCTTCATCGTTACAACCCTTTCATTAAACTATTTACTTGATTTTGACATCCAAGGAGAACAAGGGAGTGCTGCTTTCGAAACAACCACTTATTTTACCTTTCCTTTGCCATGAATCATGAATCACGAATCATGAATCACGGTCAATAGGAAACTCTGAATCAGAAAAGTAGATTTACGTTTAAACTTCTGACTTTTCGTCCCTTATTTCCCTGCGTTCTTTGATTTGCTGATATCACTTGGTAATATGACTTTAAACCAGACTTTGAAGCGATTCTTTTGGATGTACGAGAACTCCCGCTAGTTTGAGTCATTTGGAAACAGGGGGCCCACTTTATGAGAGTAATGGTATGAGTCCCACTACAAAGTGATATCAGCAAATCAAAGAACGCAGGGAAACAAGGGACGAAAAGTCATAAGTCTAATCTTAGCCTTTATGTTGATTACTGCGCTCTTGGCCTAAATTCTTAAGCTTCGGATTGCCCACGTGGGATTGCCCATGATAATTTCAACCAATCAAATTCCTGCTATTTGTTGGATTGACCAATTGGAAGGTCCCATTCGATTTAACCTGGTTTAGTTTAAGCTGGTTTAGCTTGCAAGTATGAAAAGGGTTTAGTTCAGAACTGAAACTTTCAGAATGAAAGTGATTTCATAGATTTTGGACAGATGAATCCTTTCTCATTCTAGAACCACAGAGCATATGCACGTTCAAAAGACGATGAACAACTTTATGGAGTGATCAAAAAGACCCTTTCTTCAAACTGCAAAGCCCCGTATCGTTACCGTACGATTCAAACTGTTAATAATCAGAGCCATGAATTCAAAATTGCTCCTTGTGGGGCTCTTGCTAATAGTATCTTTAACGGTTCGTATTCTTTTTGTACAGGGTGTCCCAAAAAATTTATGCCCCGTTTGCCTAAAGATTGCAACAAAACAGCAAAAGATTCTCGTCAAACTTTTGCATGATGCTGCTCTTTTGATATTCAATTAAAGTTTGCAACCATTCCCGTAAAATTCCATGAAGAAATGATAGAGCTATGACCTTCAGAAGACCAAATTTGCCTGATGACTGAAACCAGCGGTCGGCCATTCTGTCTTACTATTTTGCAGTGATACGTATCTTCACGTAAAGTAAGAAATAATTTCTGTGAGGTCAGAAATAGTGGAACTCTGCGAGGATTATCGGAATTTTCACAAGAGCTATGAAATTGGAGGCTGCTGTTTCATTTTCAATCCATGAAGTTATTTATCGCTGCAAAATAGTAAAACGAAATGGCCGACCGGTGGTTTCAGTGATCGGGAAAATTTGGTCTCCTGAAGGTCATAGCTCCATCATTTTTCAACGGATTTACATGGGGATGGTAGCAAACTTTAATTGAACATCTGAAGAGCAACATCATGCAAAAGTTTTTCGAGAATCTTTTGCCATTTTGTCGAGTTCTTCATACAAACGGGGCACAATTTTTTTGGGACACCCTGTAGTATTCATAGTCTCCTTTTTGTGGTTCCCCCATCTATTGAATAGATCTTTTTCCGTGGTTATAATTGTGTACATACTTCTCACACCTTTTGAATCGATGTTTTTCGGTGGTCCTAGCATCAATGGGTAGTTAGCAGTTGTGCTTGATTTCCACAAGTTTGTTCTTCTGCGGAGGAAAATATTTTCTACTACTTTGGAGGAGCTAGCGCACTGCAAGGCTATATCAATTATTCCCCCACAGGTACATATTAGTTGCAGCGCTCCTCCATAGAAGCACACCAACTACCCATGGTCCTAATTGTGTATACACTTCTCACACCTTTTGGATAGATGTTTTTTGGTGTTCCTAATTTTGTACATACTTCTCACATCTATTGATTCACATATCTTTTATTATGTGTGATTTGGCAACCGTTCCAGAATTGCTTGCCATAAACTTATTGTATTGTTACCCTATTTTCAGATACCTTCAAGATGGTTTACGTTCAAGTAGGCCCTGATATCCCTGTCACTTTATCCAGTGAAAACATCACATGGACAATGGATAAGAAAAACAAATTCCAGAACCCGTCTTTGAAGAATGTCCCTAACAATACTCTCATGGATGCGTACAAAGATTTTGTCAGCCCACCCAACTGGCCCAAGCCAATCTACGAACTTAGTCCGTACGACCCGGATAACAATGGCAACTTGAACAGTGATTTCATTGTTTGGATGAGGGCTGCAACGTTCCCTAAATTTCGCAAGCTTTACAGGCAGATCGTTCATGTTGGAGCTCATTTTGGAAAAGGTTTGCCGAAAGGAAACTATCGAATGGATATTCAGTACAGTATCCTTTTCCGTTGACTAGAAGGATAGATTTTTAAATTCCGTTTTTCTTCATTTATGTATCGTTTCATTCATTCATTTTTTGCTTTCTAGCCTAATTTCGTTTGAGAATAAAAACAGGGCAATAACTTGTAATAAACCAATCCGAAGTTTAATAGTTTATTAGTTCATACATTCGTTCCTTCATTAATTTATTTCCTTGTCAGCTTGATTTCCACGTCTATCTTTGCATGAACATTTGATCTTCAATTTCTATTCGGAGCATGACGTTTTTATATCACACACAAAAATATCTGAATGCCTGTAATGCCTTCTGTTCAGCTTCTATAAGATAGATGAATACAATTCTCATGGCAAATGTTTCGATCTCTCTTTCTTCTTTTGATGTATGTACGTCTTCTCTTTACAATTCACGGTCGCATGCAAATAGATTGAGTTAGCCACCTATTCTACGTTTCATGCAATATAAAGCGGGTCTTCTCTGTTTACATATGAGGCCTGGATTGATCTGCTATTAGAAATTATTTTGCAATCAGTAATCTTTTTACACTTTGCACTGGAATGGTATTGTTAACAAATCTGATCTACCCGTTATTTGAATAATTGAGCCACAATGACCCCAGGAAATTTTATAAACCCTTAAATGATAAAGAGGCCCTGCTCCGTAGCCTCCGTTGTGATTGCAACGCTATGATGTGATGCCTTTGATGAGAAATCGAAAGCGAGGCGCGCGATAAAGGCATTACGTTATAGCTTCGCAATCGCAAAAGAGGCTACGGGGCAGGACCTCTTTATTAATGGGGGGAGGGGTTATACTTTATACAATTTCCTGGGGTCCCTGTGATTGGGCTTGGAACAAAAATAGTTTATTTACTGCTAAATTTGTAAAAGTTTGAGCCAAGTATTTTCAGTTTTCGGTATCTGTCCCTTTTGATTTGTATAATTTTGTATAATTCATTTTTATTTTATTTTATTATTGTATATAACTTGTACAATTTTCTTTGACAAACTTTCCAGATTTTCCAGTAGCGGATTTCAAAGGCAAGAAATACTTTGTCTTAACAACCATCGGATGGCTTGGCGGGAAGAATAATTTCCTTGGAGTCTGTTACTTAACAACTGGTCTTGTCTGCCTTATTGCTGGTTTCATCTCAACTGTGTTGCACATGAAATCGAGGACAAAGTAAGCGAACGTTCTTAATCGTAAATTTAAAGCGTTTTCTTTACTTTGAAATTGAAAATTTTACATCCTAAAACTTTTATACCGGATGCGCTAAAATTAGCCTGCGCGCCTGCAGACTCTGTCAGAAAAAAATAGGTTCAGACGTTAAAAAATTCCTAGCACCAACAAGGGCAGATTTTGTAATACAATAGCACGAGTTGCTTTTGTTGACACCTCAATTCAAAGCGATTAGCGATCACAGACAAAGGAAATTCTATCAACCAGTAATTCAAAACAAACAAAGCCGCAAAAGTTTCCCCGAAACTAGTAGGGCAAACTCTTGCCTACTGCAAGCGAAAGATGGTTTTTAAGAGAAGTTATATGCTTATAGCGAAAGAAGAAGGGTAAATCTAAAGCTCTGTCGCTTAGATTATGTTTATTTGATTTAGGAGCTGTTTTGTAATCGTTTCATTTTAAGCCCTAAAGACGCGAGAATTACAATGCCTTCTGCTCGGCTCCTGAATCAAATAAATATAATTTAAGCGACAGAACTTTAGATTTACCCTTCTTCTTTCGCTATAAGCACATAACTTCTCTTAAAAACCATCTTTCGCTTGCACAAGGCGAGAGTTTGCCCTACCAGTTTTGGGG
>REGL01000835.1:105308-119981 GCA_004194395.1 Aurelia aurita complex sp. Pacific | reverse complement strand
CCTACCCAAAATTTGGCCAAGAACCCCCCCCCCCCCGTGAGTTGAATGATCTGAGACATCAATACTGAAACATCTGCGCCAGCGCCACCTCGATTTTATTAATTTGTTACTTGTTTCAAAAGCTGAACAACAAACGTTTGATCAATCAGCTTCTTATAAAACGTCATTTTGATGAAATCACGTGGATATTTGAAATCATGAAATATGCTCCCAAACTCTGAAGGCTGCAGGCTGTACTGAAGGGTATTAGTCTCCATAGTTACGGAAATCGAAAGCGAAATACGTAATTGCGGAGGATCCTTGCGAAGGAGGAGGGAGGATTGTTCAAAAGCAAAGCAGAAGGTTTTGAAATCCAAGATGGCCGGACGAGGAAACCACTCCTCAAAAAGCGATGATATTAGTCAAGATTCAGCATTAGAGAAAGAGTCCAGAAGGCCTGGAAGTAAGTATATTAGTTGTAGAACATTATGAGCTAAGTCTTAGAAAGTTTCCTGTGATTTTTCGTGAGTAGTGAGTATTCTTTCTGAATGGTGCGGTGGGCCTACCAAAAGGGAGGTGGGATGATGATGGGTTTTCTTCGCTTTCATATTGATATTAGCGTAGATTCAGCATTAGAGATAGAATCCAGAAGGCCTGGAAGTAAGTTTATTAGTTGTAAATGGTGATGAACTAAGTGTTAGAAAAGGACCTCTGGGTCTGATATTTTCGTGAGCAGTATTGATCTGATGCATATCAAAAAGGCTGTTTCATTCAGTATTTCATTAGCCTGCATGCATGCAGACTATACGGAAATAAGTAAAGTCTGCATAATAACACACAATTAGCTGTTTTGTAGAGTCAGCAGAACCACCCCAGCAAGTTTCTGTGGGCAAAGGAACAAAGAGGAACAATGCTTTTGAGAATGCAGGAACAGTCAATTATGTTAAAATGCACCATTATTTTGGAAACAATACTCTCTGCAGAACACTGCTTTTGGCAAATGCAAAACATATTTGCATTTGCTGGCTATGAGACAATAGGAGTTGGGGGCACGCAAGTAAAGCATTTCAAAGAAATACAGTGAATCAGGCATTGTTACGCAGACTTAACTTATTTTCGCAAAGTTTTCATGCAGGCTATCAAAGGCGTGCTTGGTCTGATAATGTAAGCCATGGTGCAATGAGAAAATGATTCAAGAATAATAGGAACTGCCAAGCTAATCCTTAGAAATCATCCATTAACTTTTCCTATGTTTTTCTCTCCTAAAGTCCAACCAAAGTATGACGTACAGATTTGTACTATGTATGTTTTTTTCTTCATATTCCACTTTCGCTTTTTAGATTCAGCTTTCAAACAACAAAGGCTGAAGGCTTGGCAACCAATTCTTACAGCTTCATCAGTACTTCCTGTGTTCTTCTTCATTGGGATTGTGTTTTTACCTATTGGTATTGGTCTTCTGGTCACCTCAAATAAGGTAAACAATTTACTCATAATTGTTATGGTGTAGGGAAGGGTTGTTTTTTACAGATATCAAAGTACCATCAATTGCATTGAAGTTAAATGAACTGAAACAATTTTTCCATACAACTTATCCAACATCTAACTTTCAAATTTGGTTTGAGGACATTGAAACTTGTGGCTTTTACTTTTTGCATAGATACCTGCTCTTGTCAGTGAACTGAGAATTCCATTCTCCATTGTATCTGTACAATGTAATATGTCTTAAATAATTGATTCAGACAACAACAGAATTTACCTAAACCAGGGGAGTACAAAATGCTTTGGTTTCAGAAAGAGTGATCAAGATTTGAATAATAGTACTGCAACATGATAAAATTTTCAGGTTAAGTTAGTGCAAAACAAGGACCAAATTAGCCATAGAGGATGATTCCTAGAAATAACTTTCAACTGGGAACATTTTTTTATTCTACAGTACAGGCCTTGCACACATTAACATGGTTTTCCTGCTTAGGAATTCTTGTTCAGAAAGATTTACAGTCTTTCATTTTGCTCAAAGGTGTTGTGGTGCAGTGGTGTAATCCTCTAACTTTGCTGCCAGAATAGCCAGGTGGACAGGGTTTGATATCCGGTAGAGCCCCACCACTTGGGCGTCATGACTAGGGGTCGCAAACTCGATTAACGCTTAGCTACTTCTGTGATCCCAGCGCTTGGCGCTAAATAATGCAACTTCACCTTCAAAACTTCTTGTCATGTTAATGTGTGCAGGGCCTGTACTGCAGGGTGCTTCACTGAGGATATCGAGGCTCAATACAAAATTAAACATTCTTTGAATAGAAAAGGCTTGATACTAAATGTGGTTACTGAAAATTTATATACTATGGAGGAGGTGGATGCAAAGAAACAGAGGAATTTCTGGCACACTGACGCCTTTCAAACCTATTTTCTCATTAGAATGTGACTTCTTTTAAAAGATGTTCTTTATTGAAAACCAAAACAATGCAAGTGATAAAGTTTAAAAACCAAGTATCTCATCAATCCTCATAATTTCTTTGTGCCAAAGCAGCTGCAAACATTTTGTTACAATGTGTCTGTTGAGGTCTAGCCTCCTATTGAAAACAACAGACTTGATACTAAATTTAGTTTATTAGTAGTTTAGTAATAGTAGTTTATGTGTAGCTCTTTGTAAATGTATATTTTATAGTATTTAGTTGTATGATGTTTTTTTTATGGAATGGCCAGGGAGTTGTCATGGTATTTTGCTCTCCCTGGCATCGTCCTCATAGTGTTGTACAGTAGCTCATATGTAATGTTTTAGATACCTTCTGTATGTACACGTTTTAACTGATGATATAAACAAAAAACAAAAAAAACAACGGATACCCTTGGGAATGAGATTGCTTTACCCCATGGCTGTCAAATTGATCAATTTAAGTTTTTTGCCTGTTCTATAGAAATTTTTACATATTGTTAAACAGATTATTTTTCTTTCAGATCATCTTTTTTTCTTTCTGTATTTCTACTTATCATCCGCACGTAGTTTGAGGATGCTGAGAAGTTAAGCTTATCGAAGTAGTGTCCTGGTCCTTCCCCTTGATGTGACCACACCTTGGGATTTCTTTATCCTGGAATTACAGACAGGTGGAAACCCTCCTCACTCTACGTAGCAGGTTCAGCAGAGCAGGGACTCAAACTGCCAACCTTTCAGATTGGTAGCATAGGCTCCAAATCTCCAGAAAGTCCGGTGTAAAATTGAATGACCTATTTCTTTGAACTGAATGACTTCAAAAAACTTTAGCTATTTTTCTATAATTCTACCGTTGGACTTTTCTGAAATCTTTAATAGTTTCAGAATTAGAGTGTTTTTCTTCCTTTTCAAGAATTCAAGAAGAATTTTCAAAAAAACTTAAAACCATCGTAATTTCTAAACTGTTTGACGCAACATGAAGTAATTTCAAAGAGAACTACAGTATAGTTCATGGATGCCTACAATATGGTATCAAGCAAAAGTCTGTCACTCATCTGGTTTATGATTTAGAAATTTGATGACGTCACATCCTAAAATGAGCTGAAATGTAAAATACGCTATAATTTTGAAAAATATTCAAAATTTCTGGAAAGTCCAATGGTAGAATTATAGATCAGTATCTAAGTTTCTTTGAAGCCATTCACTCAGAAGAAAGAGATCATTGAATTTTACACCCACCTTTTTACGCTGAGTTAAAGATTTGGAACCTATGCTCAGATTGGTAATCCAGTGTGCTACCACTGAGCCAGAGCCATCACCAGTCATAAAGGTTCTTTTAGAATTGTCTATTTGAGGTTAACAATTGACAAAAATATTCTTATCTTTCACAGGTGCAGGAAAAGGTTATTCAATACACAAATTGCAACAAATGTCCAAAGTTTTTTGAAGATAAGAACAATATTGGCAAAGTTTGTGCCCCTTGCCTGATCAAGTTTACACTTGACAAGAAATTTGAGGGGAAAGTGTACATGTATTATGGCTTGACAAATTTCTACCAGGTGAGAAATTTTGTTGCAAACTCTTTAAAAGGTGTTACTAGCAGTTTTAGTGGATATACTTACTGTATGTTATAATTGTTGAGAACTTTACAACGTGTTGCAACAATACAAATCCCAAAGCCGAATTCACACTTGAGGTGATGTTGTTGTATGATTCAGCATTGCGCAGCAAATATCTAATTTTGTGACATTAGTAAAATGTTTCTGCATCAGTCCATGCACCACTGAGCTTCAATTTTACACAGAATGCATAAAGATCAGTGAGTTACTCATGATCTCAGCTTAAGTTTTTTTGATTGGTAGGAAACCCAACAATATGAATTAATAACTGCTCTAGTTACTACAAAGTTTCCTTGCCATTTTTTAATTGATAATTGATTGACTTAATTGATAATGACTGAAACTGAACTGAAACTTGCAAGTGGGTATCAAAAATGTTAAGCTACTGTAATTTTTGGCCACATTTTATAATGGAGATTCGTTTAGCCCATGTAAGGAAATGCTTTAGGCCTTTTCCAGAATTGAATGAAATAGCTGGAACCCTAAAAGCCAAAGAGAAGACACAGTTCATTTTTCTGTACATTTTGAATTGCTCACAATTCATTATCAACCTTGAAATTAAGAGTAGATAAGCTATTTATGATCAATGTTGTATTATCAAGATAGAAAGGACCTCAATAATCTTATCTCTTCACTGATATACCACTTCAGTTGTCAGCCTAATTTTGGAAATTATTCAAAGTTATTTCATACGAAAGTTTAGAGAGCAGATTCAGCACCCAAACTTTAGTCTGAATACGATTTATCATTCTGCTAGTGGTTGTAATGTTAATTTTCATGACAATATAAAGTTTAAAAATCTATAAGAGATTTGACTGTGAAAAATAAGTACGGGTGTAAAGTTTCACCTGGAATGATTTGTCACTGTCCAATCCCTTATAAATTGTTTAACTTTACATCAGGCCCGTAGGAAGTGGGGGGGGGGTAGGGGGGGCTCAAGCCCCCCCAATAATTTCTTAAAACAATGGTGCTACGTCACATGACTTAATTAGATGTATTGGTCTCTATTGTTTTAAGAACAATTGCCCCCCCAATCCGAAGCTTCTTCCGACGGCCCTGCTTTACATTGTCATAAAATCAACATCACAAGTGCCAGCAGTTTAAAAACATGTAACAAGACTAAAGTTTGGTGTTGTATCAATGATTTGATGATATATCAATCTTTCATTTAATAAATATACGTAGTCTCAATAAACATTCAACAGAACTTATAAATTCATATTGAGTGAATTTAAGATATCTTTCAACTGCATTTGTCTCAGTGAGATAAATAAAATAAACATCAGCATGTTCAAATGAAATAGTGAACTCTTATAAAAAATGGCGTGACTACACCATACAGAACATTGGTGCTTGCATGTGGAATAACCTTCCTTAAAGTCAATCTCAAACAAAGACACTTCGGTAAAAAACTTAAAGAAAACATCATCTTAACATACCTAAATGAACTATAAAAAATCTAGATGATTAATAAGAGTTACAAACCAATAACATTCCTTACAAACAAAAATATATCTTACTGTTGAATTCCTAGCTTTTGGACCATGAGGATTTTTTTCTTTTTTCGTATATCCTTTTGAATTCTAATTTACGGCCCAAGCTAGATAAGCTCCACTTCTTTTGGGTCGTGTAGAATACATATATTTTTATGTTACATTGTATCAGGCTGTTGTATTCTGCGAATAAAATTGAATTGGATGCTAAATCCAAATCTGGGCTCAAAAATTTTATTGGGATTGGCTGGTTGTGGTCATCTAAGGCTGTATTGGAGTACCAATCTGGCCTTATGGTGTCTCTGATCGGCTTGTCTTGAGGTGTTGCTGGATGTTGAACTCTTGCAGTGCCTTTCAGGTTCTCTTTGGCATTTCATGCTCTGGTGTGCATTTGGTGGGGTCCTTTGGTATGCCTTGGGACTGGTCTCATCATTTAGAGCAAATGTTTCCATTCTTTGAAGATTTTCAAAAGTTAATAGGATTTTAGTACAGGGGGTGCTCTCTTCTCGATTAGTTTACCTATTGAGAAAGCTCCTCCTTAAAGTGAATGACCTGAGATATATAGCGCTTGTCTATAAATAGGACAAAGAAACACCTAATAGCTCCATAGTTTTCTTTGGCTTTGCATTCTTCTGCCACTCGCAGGATTATCAAATACAATAGGCTATTTATAAACCTGTGAGATCTCATCTTTTAACTCAGGTTATTCGCTTTAAGAAATTCCTCCCCATACTAATTTCTAGTTTATTGTAATTATTTATATCAACTATTTTGTCGTATTTGTAACTTGTTATAATTTTACTTTCATGTTAGTTTGTTTAATGGATTTTTGTATGTTGTGGAATTTTAAAATGAAACTGAACTGAACTGAATATGAAGAATAGGCAGAGATTTTGATGAGTTTCCAAAACGAGGCCGCTTAATTGAATTGATGCTTTCATTTTTCTCAGAACCACAGAAGATACGTGCGATCAAGAGATGACTCGCAACTTTATGGGACTTTGACATCGACGGTTGCTGCAAATTGCGAACCATTTAAAACAGCTAATGTGAAGGTTGGCAATAACTCTGTCAGCAAATCCGTTGCCCCATGTGGTGCTGTTGCCAACAGTATGTTCACTGGTAAGAAATTTGAATTTTGCATGAATTGTCCTTAATTAATATACGCATACTAACCGGTTATTTGTTGTACAGGAAAATATAAATATGGTGATGTTGCCAACAGTATGTTCGCTGGTAAGAAGTTTGAATTTTTCATGAATTTTCCTTAGTTAATATATGCATAATAACCGGTTATGTGTTGTACAGGAAAATATATAAGCCTGAGGTCTTAAAAGTACAGAACGAGCTTGCGAGCTGTGCAATAAGACTGAAGGCTTTATATTTTCCTGTGCAACCACAAAACCGGTTAGTATCAGTTTTGTTACCTGACAGCTTCTAATCTCGACTTATATCCTTTTATCAAACGCATTTTGTTACAGTTATGTCGCTTAAGTTTATTGTAAATCTCACAGGCCCAAATCAGTTGCTGTGGTGACAAAAACGCGTCCTTGTATCGTATTATACAAGGCTACGGGAAAACTGCGGGAAATGTGCAATTAACTAATGAGATTGGCGGGATTCTTGTATTTCCTCATTTTTGAAATGCCAATCAGGTAATAATCTTTGATATTATCAAAACACATCTTATGTATGGGAATTTCATGAGAAAAAGATCATAAAATACGGCGTACTAAACATTTTTGTAAGTTACCAAGCATAACGACCAGAACCTTTTTTCAGACACATTCAAGCTATTTCATGTGAAGAATTCAACAACCAAAGTGCCTGTCCCCTTGAGTGACAAAAATATCGCATGGAAAAGTGACAGAGAAAACAAATTCAACAACGGTGGCAAAAATTTGACCGCAGAATTGCAGAAGTTTGCTAAGCCACCAAGATGGACGAAGCCCATTTGGCAGATGAAAGATGGGCTCAAGAACCAAGATTTTATCGTTTGGATGAGAGTAGCATCTTTCCCAACTTTCCGAAAATTGCATCGTATTNTACGGCGTACTAAACATTTTTGTAAGTTACCAAGCATAACGACCAGAACCTTTTTTCAGACACATTCAAGCTATTTCATGTGAAGAATTCAACAACCAAAGTGCCTGTCCCCTTGAGTGACAAAAATATCGCATGGAAAAGTGACAGAGAAAACAAATTCAACAACGGTGGCAAAAATTTGACCGCAGAATTGCAGAAGTTTGCTAAGCCACCAAGATGGACGAAGCCCATTTGGCAGATGAAAGATGGGCTCAAGAACCAAGATTTTATCGTTTGGATGAGAGTAGCATCTTTCCCAACTTTCCGAAAATTGCATCGTATTATCAATAATGGATTGGCAGCTGGGAACTATGAAATTGAGATCAATAATTGTATCCTTTTCCAAACAATCTTGTCGTGCTTTTTATGCCTGTTTTTACTGGTTTAACAATGATTTATCGTATGCGGAAACAGTTTCCTCCCTCTTTGTCCACAGAATATGCAGAAGGAATCTTATTCCAATACTGTTTTTCTTAAAGAGTAGCGAAACTGTGGAATAGCCATGCAGCAAATTCTAAGCGAGCATCTTCCTAGATAGCTCTGAGTTATTGGTGATAATCCTTTAATTCGTAGCTTTGTAAATAAGATTTTAGCAGTAAGCGTCATGAGGTCAAGCAAGCACAGAGTTTTGTTGAATTTGTGATGCGGGGAACGGCTTGGCGTAGCATTTAATTGCAAGTCCTACAGAATTTCGCAACTGGCCGGTCGATGAATTAACGCTCGTACAGCAGATTAAACTAATCGATTTCAAAATACCCAAATCACCACCAAGAAGTTTTCTCTTTGTCCATTCATGCCGAATCTGTAGAAAATTTGATTGAAGTTTTTCGTTTGTTTTTAGTTTTCTCGAAAACGAAAATGTTAGGAAACTCGCTTGTAGCTCAAAAACAGGAAAAAAAATTGCAAAAAGATTGCAAACAGCCTTTAATGTAATTCAGGCTTTTTGCTAAATATTGAGTCATACATCTTCAAAATCGCTCCAGTGTACAATTTATCGTGAAGTGCCAAAAGTGGATAGTTTTTTGGCGCAACTTAAAAGTAATTAACTAAACAGGACATCGATAAGCTCACACCTTCATTGTTTATTCCTTGACTTTATTTAGTGTACTCTGTGACTGCCTTCAAAGGCGAGAAGCGTGTTATTTTATCAACCTCATCCTGGATCGGTGGAAAGAATCCATTTCTTGGAATTGCTTATATAGTCGTTGGATCCTTATGCATCATCTGTGGAGTTGTCTTCCTTTTCGTTCACCTTAATGTCCGCACGAGGTTGGTATATTTTTGTTGTCGCAGACTGAGAGCAGAACCACTAGCGAGTTAGTTTCACGAGCTACAATCCCGGCCAAACTACATTCCTGGCTCTGGGTAAATTGAAAAATGGGTCTTTTTGCTAAATCCCGAGTTCAAAAGGACCGGGTGGGAACTGATGATGCACCTAAAATTATGAGCAGAATCTCAAAGATTAAGTAAAATTATGGAATTAAAGATTGACGAATTAAGTTTCCTGTATGGTTTTCAAAGAAATGCCACACGTTTCTTACTTACCCAATATGACATTTTACTGAAATGGATTTTATATCTACACCGCAACTTTCTTTTCAGCAGACTGACGTCTTTCACGTCATCATACGTAGGCAAACTTTCACGGAAAAAGCAAAGCCCAAAATCATCCAAGTGGCCACTATGTGCAGATATGCAGATATGTACTGCTTAATTAAACAAACCAACACGAAGTTACATTTTACACTTAAGTACTGCCACTTAAGGTTTAGCCAGACTGGACAACATTGTCGGCCAACAAATTCATCAGAAAATTTGTTGCCGAAATGTTCAAACATGCTCAAACATTTTGTGGCAACATTTTGTGGCAACATTCGTCATTCAGTTCGATGTTTCCCAGTTTGGCCACAATGTTGGGCAACTATTCAACTTAATTTCCCTTTTTTCTAACTTTCATCTTCATCTAAGGCTTCCAGTAACAGCAAGCAGGCTACAGCTTTCTTTCGCTCTGCCATATTTCAGCTAAATTTTGCGTTCAAATACAATATGGCGCGGTAAGCCACCTATCAAATCGAATTTGGCACGCCTTTTGATAACAACAGCAACAATATGCTGCACGACCATGTTGCCCAGTTTGGCCACAATGTTTCCATTACATAAGAATGAAAAAAAATTCAAACGACATTGTCGGGCAACATTGTTGCCAAGTTTGGCCCTAGCTTTAGACGAACTACAGCGAAGCTAAAGGAAACGCGGAGGTGCAGCGAAGCCTCGCCGAGCGGGCCTAGTTTTCATATCTACATTTTGAACGAATGTTCTCATTTCTTCTTTAGGTCAGTGAAAGATTATAGCAAACGCTAATTTCCAGACTGGAATGAAGAGAGCAATGACAATTGTACTAATGAGTGGGTATTGAAGAAAAGTTCAAATTGAAGTAATGCTACAAGATTATGTAAATACACACTTCTTACGTTATATTATAAAATTTGCATTCTCAGTCTGTAGATTGCACTGCACAGTCTATGAAACATTACATATAACATTTTCGTTTCAAATATAGGTTGCAGTAACTGCCGGTACTTTTGACAGTGAATGTCTTAATTCTGTCAATTTTCGATTCTTTGTCAGCAATTTAGCTCTTCCTTTTGCTCATTTTAATGTGAACCTTGTTACTTTTATGGAGCACCTGCTAAGAACAGATAAAGGAACAAGAAAAAACTACTACACGACAAATATTTTGCATTAAAATTTTGCAATGACGCAAATTGATTACGGGAGACCCTTTGATTTATTATTATCATTCGCAGGCATTTTCTCGTGAAAACTTGACAGACTATGATTGATGGTGTCCATCCATCCCCCCCCCCCAAAGGAAATGGTTTGAACAGATGGAACTTTCGAGATACCTTTTGTATCCTCAGACGACTTAAGAAAAAATTTCCCAAATTTTTAGCGAAAGAAAAGTTGCTACAGTGCACCATGCAAAGCTGTGAAACTTTTGATGTTTCTTGAAGTACGCAAGGCATTCTAATACTTTGCTATTGTGTGCAACGTTTCTAGTGCCTGAATATATATGAACCTAAACTGTGCTGCTGTAATTTTTAGGTCCCCTTCTACTATGCCTACAACTCACTAAATGCCTAAATATGAAATGAACCTAAACTAAACTGCTGTAGGAATTTAACCATAAGTGTTCAAAATGAATTTAAAATCTTTGTATTAGAACATATGAAAGTTATGTTTGAACAGAGGACTATGATGAATGAATAGTTTGTTTCCTTTGGGATTTCAAAAAGTTCATTGGAAACTTAATTTAAAATATTTGTATTAGAACATACAAAAGTTATGTTTGAACAGAGGACTATGATTAATGAATAGTTTGCTTCCTTTGAGATTTGAAAAAGTTCATTGGAAACTTAAGATTGTTTAACTTTCGAATTACTTCTGTACCATATCCAAATATACTACCAGGGCATTGATTAAAGGGTATTTTAGTGTGATGGTAATGTAATGGAGTGGCTGGTAGAGGTTATATTTATGTTAAAGAATCGTTCTAGTAAAGTTGGTTTAATCTAAAATGGAAATGAATTAAAGTCAGTCTTAAAATTACTGATTTCCTGCAATAACTGTGTTAACGATCTTTTATCTGATCCGTCTCATCATGGGTAGTTAGACACTGCTGGTGTGCTTCTATGGAGGAGCGCTGGATAATATGTATTTGCGGAGGAAATTTTTTTGCACTGCGGAGGAGATATCGAAAGAATGAAAACTGCCTTTCGTTCTTTCGATATCTCCTCCGCAGCGCTAAAAAAAATTTTCTCTGCAGATACATATTACCCAGCGCTCTTCGATAGAAGCACACCAGCAGTGTCTAACTACCCATGGTCTCATCATCTCATGCAGAAGGTAACTCGTCTCCCTGAGATAACGAAGTCACAATGCTGCCATGTTTGCAGGGGCCTTTATAAGTAGATGTTTATTATCGGAATTACCTTGGGGAAATGCCTAATAAATTCACTGAAGATAAATATCACTGAAGGCTTATATATGCTTAGATTCCCTTTAACTTAGACAATAGAAAAACACAAAAGAGCAAATTTTTTTCCTTTTATATTATTTTGCACACTGATGCTAAGCTTCTTTTTAGAAGGCAGTCAGTATACTGGTAGATAGATAGATAGATAGAAATTTGCAAATGGATTGCTTTCAAAGACATGTTGTTAAAGTCTTCCAGGAAATACATGTTTCGTAGAGAAACATAAGATCCTTTTGGATGATTACAAAGTCCGTCCTGAGCTAAGCAAGCATAAGAAAATCTGAAAATTGATTTCTTCATAACCCCAAATGATCGTTGATGCTGTTTTTAGCTACAGTCAGAGAGATGAGTGTTGCTGCTAAAGTCGCCTTCAATAGAAAATCAAGCGCCTTGTATGTCTCAAATTAGATGTCATGTGAGATTTCCGATAATGCAAAATTACTTATGTTTATGCAGAACCCTGCAGAATGTTTCTATTCGCGGGCATCTAGTTTGAGACAAGCAGTCACGAAAATAACCTCCGTGCAGATCGTATGCATGAAGATGTTTTAGTGCAGTGTGATCATGTGCCTTCCCCCAGTCAATGGGGCCATTGTTTGCTGGAATTCTGCACCTTTCCTCTCAACTTCACCTGCGACGTTTGCATCCGTAGCTGTGTAGGAGGACGGTCCTTCTACCTTCGGTGATGCTGCGAATGCTAGCCTCTGTGCAGGCCGCCGGTTACATCATCCCCCAAGGTTGACTTATTTGCATAATGAATACTATCAATAAGTGGCTAATGATGCGTTCGTTCTAGAAAACGATTGTTTTAACATCATTAAGCTGCTAATGAAGTCAAGAACGTGCCAATTCTGAGTAAATTTGTTGTTGTGCCAGGGTAAACATCATGGTGATTTATCCATCTTACGGTGTCAAATCTGTCTAACATGAAATAAGCCGACGTCAAATGTTGCTATAGGATCGCGGGAAACTTCTGTCTTGCATGCGCTTTCTGTGCGCTTTCTGTGCGCTTTCTTTATTTCAGTGCCAATTAGCAGAGATAAAACGTTAATTAATTGTTTTAACGAGCGTGGCGGACTTTCTTTCTTTCTTTCTTTCTTTCTGACTTTCTGACTTTCTGACTGACATCGGAGCCCCTTCTTAGATTACAAAGGACTTTGTAATCAAAAAGCGGGAAAGAAACAGCCCGAGACGTCTGCACGTTATTACCCTGGGTACCAGAGTCTACAAAGATAAGATAGAATGTTATGGGCTTTAGGTTCAATGAGAGAGGGTCAGGGCTGGAGTCAGGGTATTTGTTATATTTCTGGGGATGCTTCCTGTCGAGTCAACAACCATAACATTACTTTTTTTTCCTTTTTTTTCTTTATTCATTTAAAAACAACAACTATTTACAAAAACAACAAGGCTATTTAACTACGTGCCATCCATAGTGGGAAAGGACGTATAGTCAGCGAGTTCCCACTATGTATGGCACTTACAATTTAAATTTAAATCGTTCCAAGAATAGTCGTAAGAGAGGGACAGCCCAAGAGCACACAATTCACCATTGTGATTGGCATGTCGCTTTAAGGTTTGACGACCATCATGAACAACACAGAGATTCTTCTGAGGTCCAGGCTCGAGGAATCTATCAAGAGTTAGGAATTTAGTGCCTCCAGGCCGTCTCTCTCTTACGACTATATTCCAACAAAAGAGGAAAAAGCAAAATTAACAGAAGTACACACAGACATTACTTTAATCACGACACTGTACAAAAGAAACAACTAGCTGCTTGATTGTTTTTCTTAAAGCACTATTTCTACTTATTATAATAACAGGATTCAAACTGGAATGAAGATATGCCAAGGCCATAGTCCATGCGTATACACTTCGTCTTCTATAACTTGCATGACTGTCCTTTTCATATTCTTCGTAGGCCCACAAAATGGCCGACCAGGCGAAAGGAATGTAACAAAGAAACAACGTGCTTATTACCATGGCTACTGTCCACGTGACTTTGAGCTCCTTTTTAAACGATTGTGCGTTAGTTCGACGTTGCTGCTGTTTTCGTAATTGCAGTTTGCTTCGAATGTCTAAACGCCTTTTTAAGGAGTTGGTAGATTCTCGTTGGGGAAGACCGTTTGACTTAATTTCATTATCTCCACTATTTGCTTGGGCTTCCCTTGCCATGTCATGCTTTACCTCAGAGATGCAGTGCTGCGATTGTCTTTCAGCCTTCTTTTCAATGTCCACAATTTCACAGTCTCTTTCGCAAACCGACTTATTCTCTGATGTGCTGTTTGACCACGGGTTTTCTCCTACTTCGTCTTCCTGGGGTATTTGTAACAGGTCAGGCTTAGACCCTTGGGCATCATCATTTAGGCTCGTTGTTTCTGCAATATCTGCTGGACTGCGCTCTTCCTCAATCTCTTCACTAACACAATGTTTAATCTCTGTCTCCATTTGCCTTCCATTATCATCAAAGACTTCGACTTTCAATTTGAAAGATATTCGTCGTGTCCTGTTGGTCGGTGCCACCGCAATCTTCCTCCTTGGCATGGCTGTGGTATTTTCTGCCTCCGTTTTTCGAGTGCTATGGCGTGATTCGATGCTGACGCGAATCTGTCGTTTATGCTTATGTACTGTACATGATATTCTTGCATACGAAAGCACGGAGAGCGTAAAATACGTCATTGAAGCTGCAAGCACCGCTTTGATGATCGTTAAAGGGCTAATGAACAAGGCACTAATAGCAAAGATCGATGAAACAATCCAGGACCCAACAAGGATCCCTGTGGCACACTTCACTGTGATGTATTTACGGTAGAAACTAGGCCATGCTATAAGTAATACACGATCAATTGACAACAATACTAGCATATTGCCAGTGTTGATTCCAAACAGAAAGTTAATCACCATTAAACCACGTTGTAATTTGCAGTCTATGTTCTCATGTGTTAGTATCACTAGTACCATGGGTGAAACAATGGCGCAGATTCCGAAATCGGAAATTCCAAGTGAGAAGATGACTTTCATAGTGTTTTGGCGAATGAG
>REGL01000835.1:56079-96631 GCA_004194395.1 Aurelia aurita complex sp. Pacific | reverse complement strand
GTTGCGAAGATTTGAGAAAGGTTGCGTCTGTGTCTGAGGCCAAACATGCCTGAGCTGGAAACTTCCAGACGAGCTTAGGCCTAGCCTTAGCCTTCCTTTTCCGTCGTCCACTCTTTATTAGGCTTACTACCTATTGGACCAGAGCCTATCCACAGAGTACTGTAATCCAGGCCAGTTTGCTAGCAATGCAAGTGTAATAGTAGGCCTATTTCAGACAGCTACTTGAAGACCAAATATCACTTTTACTTTAGAGAATTTTAAGATGGAAGTTGACGATGAATTAGGTTTAGAAATTGGTATTTCTGACAATGAATTCGAGCTTGAAAATGAAGATGTCGGTGTTCGTGAAACAAAGGGAGGAGAACATGAAGGAATGCAAATGGAAGTTGAGGAAAAAATTGCAGATTCTTTAGAAGATAGCAAACAAGAAAATGGCCAAGGCTCAAGTAGTAAGCATCAAGATTTGAGAGAGAAGCTTGGAAAGAAAAGAAAACATAAGAGGCAGAAAGATGATAGTCATGAAAGAGACGATAAACATTTACAAAGCAGTAAGTTCTATGGCAGCACTCTACACCTGGATTAAAGTAAAAATAATTTAACTTCAAATGCAGCTCTCTCTTCAAACTGTTGCCTGATTTTCTGAAATCGCACATATTCTCCTCATGGGCATGACATCCCAAATGCACAACATAGAAAACTGACTAAATTTTGAATCCTCTTTCATAATTTTACAAGATTTAAATCTTTAGGGCCCTATTCAAGGTTCAGGAAGTGTCTATTTTCACCTGGCTTTTTGACTGCTGCACCCTGAAAATGGAGATTTTTGAAAATGTACTTTGAAGACAGTTGATTTTCAAAATGGAGACTTTAGACAATGCAAAAGCAGGCATGCACACTGAAAGCAAAATATGAACATGTTACAATAACAATGAAACATTCACCACTCAGGCGAGACTGATAAGTTTGCAAAGTACGCACGGAGGATGCGCGCCTTGCTATTGTTTTAAGAAGAATGGTTCTATTGTTGTTCCTTTGTTACACATGAAATTGCGCGCGGAAGATCTTCCGCGCGCACAACAAAGATAGCAGTCTGGCACTCAGGATCACCCCTGATAAAAAGAAACTGCTGTGAATACAAGACTAATGCCGTCCATTGTAAAACTACAATGGGGGGCATCTGGTCTTGTTTCATGGTGGTTTCTTTCTATCTGGAATGATCAAGAGCAGGGTGAATGTGTCATAATTTTTGCAGCATTTTCATACTTACCCAAAAAGTATGAAAAGTTAAATGCATGCAAAATATGGATAAACATGAACACAGATAATTATTTAGCACTTTTATGATGATGATGAATATGAACAGCTTTAGATTCTACTCTTACTAGATTTTTTGAGACTTGATACTGTATTGGACTTGCTACAAGTCTCTCTCTTTTTTGGTCTGAATTGTCTGGAAAATGCGAAACAGAAAATGATGCGAAACAGAGAATGCACATTTTCCGTTTCGCATTACTTTCTGTTTCGCATTCCGTTTCGCATTTTTCGGACAATTCAGACTAAAAAAGAGAGAGACTGGTAGCAGGTCCAATACTGTATAGGCTCCATGGATTCAAATTAATTCCTTTTTGCCTTGAAGGTTCCAACTCAAGAAGGGGACGTGGAGCATCAGATTCTAGGAAAAACGACAATAAGAAGCTGTTCAAGATACTTCATGCTTCACCAGATCTTGATCCAAGGATTCTTGGAAGGGAAATTGCTTACAGGTTAGGAGAGGTAAGAAACGGAATTGATCAACGTATTCTTCTTTGAATTTAAATCACTCAACGAGGAATCCGTACAATTTGCAACATTATAGGCCAAATCAAGTAACCTTCTGCTCTAATAGTCTTAGGTCTTTGGGGCCGAAGGTATGGAATGGCCTCTCAAATGAGATAAAATCAGCTGAAACTCTCAAAAATTTTAAACAAATCATGAAACAATGGAATGGCATACAATGCACATGCAATGTTTGCCAGGTACAATGTGTCTTAGAATGGGTGGGTGGGTTTTGTTGGATTTGATACCTAAGTGATATATCTGTAGATCTGTATGCATTTTTGTTTAATTTAGTTTATAGTTTTATTTATTGTAAATGTTCGAATTTGATTAGTTTCTTTCATTTTATATTTAAGAAGCTACATATGTGTACATATTCAAATTAAGATAACTTGACAAACAACCAAACCCTTTATACTGTATGAAATCTCCCTCTGGTACAATTTGAACTTTCTTTGGAAAATTGTGCTGAGTACAAAGCCAGTTGCTAAATATCAGAGAGGTAAAAATTATGAGGTGGGGTTGGGGGTTGTGGGCAACGGCAACAAACTCTCTCCAAAAAGTAAAAAAAAAGTCAAAGCACTATTTTAGGTCTTTTGGAAATTTAGGCTTAAGTCGGAAACTATGCCCATTTTCTCAATGTTTGCCCCCTCCCCACGACTGAAAATTCAACATATGCCACAAATAAATATTTATTCTGACACTAGTTTTGGCAAATTATCTGATAAGATTAAAGAAAATTAAGTAATAAACATTTCACCTATTTGAGTCAGCAAGTCAAAGAGCTGAGCAAAGTTTTTTGTATGGCTGAAAGGATATGAAAAATTCATTTTGGCATACGGTAGTAGTTTGATAATTGGCTTATCGATTTTTAATCTTCTTTACTCTCCCAGTTGTTTGCAGTGTATATGGACAAAATGTTAAAAAATCTTGGAAAAGGTGTTTATAGCTCTTTTCTTTTTATAATTAGCCAGCAAGAATCTACCTCTTGGAATAATAACACATCATAATCATCATAACTTCATTCTGTTTTTCCAGCCAAAGGTTGGCTTGATTGCCAATGTGGTAAAAGTTCTTGGATTTAAAGTTGCTATGGAGATCTTAGAAGACACAAAGAAAATTGAAAGAAAAGGTGGTATGCATACAGCGGATGGCAGTAGAAGGTAAGAATAAAAGACTAAATTCTATCTTGAAAAGTTTAGTTTTCAAGTGATAAAAATCCAAAGTATGTCTCAAATTGCAGAGCTGCTGTGCTGACTAAATGCAATAAAACCCTTTCTAGTAGTATCTATTTGATTTTAGCATTTTTGGAAATTGAAGAAAGTGCTGTTCTTAAAGCAATCATTTTTTCAACTTTCTTATTCCACAAATCAGGAACCACTTAACTCGTCCTATTCGATCCAATCCAATCCAATCCAAATCTATCAAGAATGGGACAATAAAACGTACAGCTCCTTTGCAGCAGTCACATAAATGGTACGCGGTTTTTGGGACATCATGTTTCGGGTGTCCCAAAAAATGTATACAGATTTGGTTGACTCCAGCGATGTGAATTTAGCTTTAATCAATGACTAATCACTCTCAAAATATTCCTCGACTGACGATAGTTAACTTGAACATAGATACCTCGTTTTTTTGGTATTGGTGCTTTGAGAGCAGAAATATCAATCTTGAAAGCTCAAATTTGCGTCCACTTGCAAACCAGTTAACTATCGAGGAACATTATTAGAGTGATTAGACATTGATTGAAGATAAATTCACAGCACTGGAGTCAACCAAATCCATATACATTTTTTTAGGAAACCTGGTATTTTGAAGAATATATAGAGTTGAAAGTCTAATCTTATCATTTCCCCGCTGAGAAACTGAGAGGAGCTTAATCTAAGCTAATGATGGTGGCAAAGATCCCAGCTCCTGTTTGGGAACAAAATCTTATGCAATCAAAATTTGTTCACAGGCATTTCCCCTTTTACAGGAGAATGCCAGGAGGCGTGTATATTTATTGCCTGAAAGAGAATGGGTATGCAACAAAAGAGCAAGTTGCTGAAATATTCAAAGACGAAAAGGAAAGGTTGAAAACTATTCTGAAACACAAGAGGAAATTACAAAATGAGAAAAAACGTAAGGAGCTAGAAGATGTGAAAAAATTAAAAGACAGAGTGCTGGAATTTGTAAACAAGAAATTTGAGCAGGGAGAGGAAAGTACAAAGGAACATTGTAAAGAAGAACTTTTAAAAGAAAAAAATGGAACTGAGAACGAAATAACAAGTGCCAAATGTATGGAAGATAATGCTGGAGACACTGGAGATTTAAGTGACGAGGAGGGTCTTATACTGTAAAGTTTTTGTGATGTTGCATCCATTTTTGAGAGGTAAGGTAAGGATCTACATTTAAGGCTAAGGTGGTTTACAGCCGAAAATTTCAAAATGACGAAACAGCGATAAGGTGGCTCACTACCAAGTAAAAATAGGTAAAAACACACAAAAAACAATTGGTTAAGGGGGCTCGCTACCAATAATACTTTCACACACTTGATGTCCTATCACTCATGATATGATACAAGAAACAAGTGAGAATAAAGAAAAACATGCTTGCGCTTCAGGGCATTTTTTAACATACTCAGTGGTGGGGGAATTGCCCCACCAGGCCCTATGAGTTCCCCCACCACTGATGAGCAAAATGCTACTTTTACCCCAAATGCCTAGGCCACTGTGGGGCCCTTTCCAAAGAACGAACATAATGCAAATGTGATTAAATGTGCTGGCAAATAGAAACAGAATATTCTCTTTTCTATCATCATACGATGCTTTGGTGAAATGGCTCCACTACTAAGCCTGGAACTCTTAAGACTCAATCCTAAAATAATTCAGTATCGAAACAGCGTGATCATTTTGCAAAATGTACTAAATTGCAAACAACGCAAAGATTTCAATTCCTCATCCTGAAGCTAAATTGCTAATTTCTCTTAGCTAATGCAGTGGCGTGGCCATGGGGGGGGGGGGCAATTGCACCCCCACTTTTGTCGAAAGATGGTCCTCAAGATTCCTTTAAAACCGAAGAGAAAATAGCCGTGTATAGGTTGGGTAAGAATTTCTGAGAAATGTCAAATCCTCCATCTTAGCACTAGCAAGCATGATATCAGGAGATGTATTTTAAGCTAAAGCATAACGGATCTTTCTTCAAAAATTCCTCGTGCTCTGATTCATGGGATAACTGTCACAAATCTATCAAATCTATCAAAGTTTTCTTGTCGCTAATGGCAAGCAAGATATTGGGAGATGCATTCTAAGCCAAAGTAAAGGATCTTTCTTCAAAAATTCTCCTCCTGCTCTGATTCATAGGACAACTGTCACAAAAACAACAAAGTTTTCTTGTCGCTTGTGGCAAGCATGATATTGGGAGATGCATTCTAAGCCAAAGTAAAGGGTGTGGCCCTAAAAATTTCCCTGGGGGTTTCGCCCCCAGACTTCCTCATTAATTTACCCAGGCTACGCCGCTGAGCTGATGTCCTTGGTAAGAACACATCTTAACCAAAAAGATACCTTCAAGATACATGTTTGAACCACATCTAAAGCACCTGTCTATAAGCCCTGTACAATTTTCTGGTGGTGAGCGTGGGCCCTTTTGAAACATGCCCCACCACTCAAAAATCCTTAAAAATGCCCTGTTGCGCTTGTTAGTTTTTTGGCGACCCGAGGGTCTGAATTTCTTATGAGCGGTTTCTTATGAAAGAGAATGCGTGTATAGTAAAAATATGTGAATGATTTCCTTTATCATGATGAATAGTTTCTGAAGTTGTACTTTCCCAGTACTGAAGGACCGAAGCTTCTTAAATTTTTGGAATTTTTGGCGATCTGAGAGTTGAATTTCTTATATGCAGTTTCTTATGAAAAGATATAGGTATGTGCGATGGGCTTTTGCAATAACGAGCACCTTTTTTCCAAAATATTTTCAAAGTTAACATTAGTTTAGTGAGGTGAAGATGTATGATTTTTGTATATCAACCGTCGACGAAATGTTTTGTAAATTTAAAACAAACGAATAATAGTACAATTGTGCCTCGAACAGAGTTTTATCTTATACAACTCTAGATTTTTTTGTAAAATAGTGCACGTATTTTTCTTATAAGAAACTAAAAATTTGGGCTAGTACTGACAGTTTTTTAAAATTATCATGTTTTTAGTACTCTTAATGTTCACTACGTGTGCCCTCGTGAACATTTCAAAACAAGGTTTTTTAAGCCGTTCCAATGTTTAGACATTTTACCTTACAAGTACTATGATACAGGAAACAAATTAAAGTAAAGTAAAAATGTGTGAAGGATTTCTTTTATCAAAATAAATAATTTTCTCATTTTTTAATTTTCTAATTTTCAAATTTCATAATTTTCTAATATTTACTCAGTACTGGAGTTTCTTAATTTTTTGGCGATCTGAGAGTTGAGTTTCTTATGGGCAGTCTCTTATTAAAGAAAATACGTGTAACTGTACAGTGTCAAAACATTTTTGAGTGCGTTGGGGAAATTAAAACTGCCAATTACAAAAGTTTCTTAGTTTTTTAAATTCAGATAGGGTTGTTTCTTTACTTTGGAAAGATTGAGCCTACCCTTTCTTATAAGCGGTTTCTTATAAAAGAGATGCGTGCACTAGACTTGCCCCAAGTCTATCTGGGCGGATCCAGGGACTACAGAAAAGGGAACGGTAAGACGGACTTAAGGGATAGACTTGGGGCAAGTCTAATGAATTACATATAAGAAACGTTACTGGAATGTCCACAAAAGCACTGTAGATCCACGAAAAACAACGAAATATTTTAGGAGCCTGAAAAATACGGGTGAAGGAGAAGTACGTAAAATGAAAATTTAATTTTTGGGAAAATTTGGAAACTTTTTCATAAAAGCATAATTTTTCAAGTGAATATCTTTGTTCGGAGTTCTGCACAAGCCCACAGAACAGATTACATCATTTAGGCATCAAACCGTGCGTCCTCAAACGAAATTGATTCTGTGCTCATTGATTTTTTCATGTTGTGCACAGATTCATTGAAACTCAAGCACACACACCTGATTGACCAATCAGATTTAACCATTATCAAAACAATCGGGGAATCCCCATACATTATTTAATTTATTTCCGGCTTTTAATGAGTTCCGCTTTAGCTTAGCCAATAAGAACCGTGGATTTATGAGAGGGATATCCCTATGGTCAAGCCCTGAGGAAAAATAACGCAAGGCAGGCGATTATATTTAGTGACAGAGCTGTAAAATGGCGGCTTCTTTGCAAAATGTCGTTGTATTTACCTTGTTAACTATAATTAGTTTTGGAGACATAAGTCAGGCATCGATAGAAAATATAGATCTGAATTACACGCAACCTGCAGCAACTTTCGATGAACTCTACAGCGATGGCATTCGATTGTATTCGAATGAATCTTGGGGTACGGCAATTCGATCATTTATGCTGGCCATTGCTGATCATCGCCAAGAAGCTGAAGTTGGAGCGAATTGTATCATACAGTGCAGAGAAAAAGTGGATAAAAGTGATGTCCTAAGGAATACATTATATGATGGAGGCAGTCTGATTTTGTATTATGTGATCAGAGTCCGAAGATGTGCAGATCTGTGCCAGGAGAAATTTCTGGGAAGAAGAGGGCCTATTGCCAAATATGTTCGTGATGCTTTTGAAAGAAGAGAACCGTACAATTACATACAATATGCATTTTACAAGGTAAACTAAATGGTTGTGAGTCATTGTTTATTTTTTCACGGAATAGTAATTAATTGCAGGCTTCGAATTTTTGTTCTACGAAGTGCCTTGGGCATGTATGATGTATATCTCCATCAAGGGGTTGATGGAGAGAGATGGAGAGCCCCCCACCCATGGCTACACCTCACATTTGATGAGAAAATCTCCAATTTATCAATTTTAATGACAGGAAAAATATATTTCTTTCATTTCCTGCGGTTGTCGAAAAATGTTTTATTAAGCATCATGTCCTGCCTATCAAAGGTATGTGGGCAATATATTTGCAGCAAAGGAAGCTTTAGAGTGCAGTGCAGGGTATTTTTTTCCATTGCCCCTATAGATGCAACAGAAGTTCAGGCTTTCCCTTCGTTTGGTGTGAACACAATATTATACCCCAAAGGGAGTGCTCTAAAACATCAATTTTTGCAAAAATAAAGTGCACATATTTCTTTCCTGGAAATAGGTGCTTTTTCAAGAATTTCTCCCATTCTAAAAAGAAAGACCCATGTTCCTAGCAACGAACATATGTTGGATGATTTTGAAAGTTTCATGAATGATGGTTGTGAAAAATGAGCATGGCAAATGGTTGTGGTGTGGCTAAGAGTCCCCAATGGAGGTAACCTTTCATGTATGTTGGGTATTTCCACATATTCAGTATCTGATGGTTGTTCCTACTAGTTCTAAAATCTGATCCTTTACTCTGTGCTTGATTTCAGATCCGTCGATACCAAAATGCCGCTGATGCTGCATTGACATACTTAGAAGTTCACCCAGATGATAAAATCATGATGAAAAACTTTGCAACATACACAGCAAAAGATTTAGCGAGTGCAGTCAATGCCAAGTCTATGGAATACCAACACCACATGCATTTGTTCCTCCAAGGAGAGAAAGAATACGAAGCAGAGAAATATTCAGACTGTACACATACTTTTGAAGAGGCATTAGACGAATATTATCGTGCTCATCAGAAATGCCAGGCGTTTTGTGAAATACAGCATGACAAGCAACAAGCATCATTTTCAGTTGCGTTGTTTCAACATTATACAGCAGTTGTTCAATGCAGGCTGGGATGTGAAAACAAATTAAGAATGGTCAATGGTGGAAGGAGAGACAAATATCTTGAAGATCATTATCATTATCTGCAGTTTTGCTACTTTGAAAGTAAGTTAACACCTTTCAGACAGAAATCATATTGCTGTCTTGCCTTGTCCAAGGCAGCTTTGATTGTTCTGAACAAGGACAGATAATGTTGCAATAGGATCTGCTACTTTGATCAATATCCACCAAGTACAGAATGATTTGCGATTGTAGATAAAGAGAATTCTATGCCCCGTTGGTAAAATCAGAATCATAAACAAAGCACTGCAAAAGTTGCTCTGAAACCCAGGTAGCTAGCTTGCTCATTGTGTATTCCAGTGCATTCCATGAATTGTTTATAAGATCAAACATGAGCCTATATCTAAAGAATAAGGATATATCCAAACATCTTCCTTGAGCAGTTTATTTTTTGGTTCAGAAGCCGACTGTGAGGCGATTCAGTTCTTGTATTTTTGGGTTAGTTGAACACTCACTGCTCAGCCTCTGAACCAAACAAATCTCCCCTGTAAATTCAAAGGTGAAGGTGACATTGCTTTTTTTAACGCCAAGGGCTAGGATCGCAGAAGTAGAATAGGCCTAATCCAGTCCGCGACCCCTTGTCATGGCGCTCAAGTGATGGGACTCTACTTGGGATCGAACCCTGTCTGCCTGACTGTTCTGGCTGCTGATGTCAGATGATTACTCCACTGCACCACAACACCTCCATTCTTTCCAAACTTTCTTTCCGCTGGTGACATCCTAGTCATCAATATTTCTCTCTTGCTTTTTTAGGTGGAAGAGTTAAAGAAGCTGCGATCAATGCAAAAACATATCTTTTGTTTCAACCTGATGATCCCATTATGATTGCCAATATGGACTTCTACAGGACACAATCCAGTGTCAAAGGAGAAAAAATTTCCACAAGAAAAGTGAGTCAGATTATTTTTGCAATTAAAGGGCATGTGTCGTGAATCTGATTGGCTAATGCAATATAGTTATCTCCTCTTTGTAGTACAAAGCACAGGACTGAGGCTGAATTTTACAGCAGTATAAATTCATGAAGCAGAAATAAACAGTCAAGAAACAATGTTGTCTCATTCCAAAATTCTTTGTTGCATTAACCAACTGCTAACAGGACATATGCCCTTTAACATTGAGTCCCTACAAATAGCCTGCTTATGACCATATCAACTTCTTTCAATCATCAAACAAAAGTTGTCATTTGATCACCATTGAAATGCACGTAGGAAGAGCCAAAGAAATTCCTGTGGATAATGCAAGGATTAAGATGTATTTGTTCCATAATGCTATTGAGGTTACTACTATTGTGCAATAGCAAAGACTAGCCATCAACAGTTTGTCAGCAAAAATTTAGGACAGCCTCAACGCTCATCTATTTAGTCGGATTGGACTCAATGCCTTCAGGTAATAAACCTCTTAGTTCTTGTTCAAAGGGGTCTAGATCAAGCAATGCTTTGTTGTTTACATTTTGCAGATGTGTGATGAATCTTGCATGTGCACAACTGTGATAGAATCTCTATAGCCCTCCAAAATTTGTCCCTGTTTTTCAGATCAAATTGTGATATTTGTATCATTACACTACACAATATTTATTTTCATCTGCTTAGTGGACTTGCTACAAATTCCTCTCCTGGAAAAACAGGGGGAGGAAAAAATAGCGAAAGATGGCCTGGACTGGATCACTTTTTGAAACCAAGCCTTTGTTTGTCCTATTTATATTTACTATGTACTTCATTCCAGTCAGAGACTGGTCAATAGTCTTTGTTGTGTTTGATTTAACATATAATTGATAACTGACATTGATTCCAAAATTGATGCAAGTGTTGACAAGAAACTTCAATCAAAAGTTTAGGAAATAATCAACTGTCAATAAATCTAGTCATAATCAATTGAAATTTGGTGTCATGCTATTTTGTTAAATACCTGTCAGATGAAATTGGCCATGACTGAAAAGTGTTGTACAGTACAGTAGATGGGTGCCAAAAAAGAATTCTGGTGTTTGAAAAATCGTAGTACTCAAAGTACTGGATGGATTTGATTGAATTGGTTTTTGCTTGATAGCAGAGAGATTGAAGTATTTTTGTGGTCTTTCTCGTGCTTTTATGAGCAAGGAAACATAGGTAGATTCAGCTTTACACACAAAATCTTTGGTTGCGAAATGACTGAAAATCGTAAGGTATCTCTAATCTCCCAAGAAGAAAAATACATTAGGCTTGCAATCTCTCGACAGAGTTATAGGAAATTAATTTTGAAAATGGCAACATATGCGCAGGAAACAAGTTTCTTTACGATAAATGGTGTTTTCGTAAAGTTGAATTTACTCATGTATATCTTCAGTACTCATAAAAACACGAACAAATCACAAAATATTCCGGTCTTTGGCTATTAGACAAGTTTTATTCCATTCCAGTCCATTTAGTGCCATAGGCAGAGGCCTGAAATTTTTTTGGCAAGAAAAGAATCCTGTATATAGGAAGCAGTTTTAAGAAACTTAGTGCGGGCTGTTCTTTCAGGACAGTTAGTTGATTCAATGTTTCAATGATCGAATGTTTTATAAACATAGCCCCGATTTGAAAAAGTGGTGGTTTCTTATTTGCAGAACTCTGATGTTGTGTAAGGCCAATTGCAGAGGTTAAAACCTAACCATAGTCGAGATTTAACTTGAAACCCTTAAAACCACGGACCAAGGAATATATATAAATCCGTACCATTTTGGTATCTGGAGCCCAAACACATTCGATTAAATGTCGTCTCTAAACTTTGCAATCGTTGTTGTTGTTTTTGTATCGCTAAGCAGCTGGCCACCACACTCCCTCCCCTAAAATTGCTGGCAATAATCCAAGAAAATATATATTTTGAGGTGCAATGTTGTCTTGATATTTATTTCTGTTTGTTTATTGTTCCGGGAATTCTTCCAGGGAGCGGCGAAAATACCGTATGGGTTAAAAAGCAATCCCCCTTTAAAGGGCAACTGCTCCCAGAATATCAAAGCAATGATATTGAAAATTGTCTTATTTTATTGCAAATATGTTCAATTAAGTTCAGTGATTTACCCGGCTTTAATCGACCATTCCTTCCCATGGATATGTGAGATTTTCTGGTGAAAGCCCCTTCCAAAAACCTGCAAAAATGGGTGAAAACGACGAGCAAATTTTCCTTGGTTTTCCTTCTAAACAATAATGACACTTACATACATGTATTCATGTATTTTGCCCTCTGAGAGCGAGCCTGTAGCTAGTTCATGTTTCTTACAACTTAACTGAAAATATTTCTTCTATTTCAGAGAGCTGAAGGTTATCTACGCCAAAGAAAGTTGGATCAGAAGTTATTAGTAGTTTCAAAGCATTATGCAAGTCCAGATACGATGTTCGATGAAGGCATCCAAGATTTAGATGAACTGGTATGATCTCAATGAATCTTTTATACCGGGTGCGCCAAAATAAACTATGCACGTTTGGCTGGCCACAATAAATCATACACTGGACCGATTTCGAGGATTTATGACTTAATCTGTAGCAGAAAGCCTGAATTAGATACTGGGATTTTTTGCAATTTTTTTTATTTTCGGTTTTTAGAGCTAGAAGCGAGTTTCCTAAAATTTTAGTTTTCGAAAACATTGAAAACGATCAAAAAATATCGATCAGGTTTTCTTAATAATTGACATGTGTGGACAAAGAGAGAACTTTTTCGTGGTGATTTGCGATTTAGAAATCGACCAATCGCAATCTGCTATACGAGAGTTCGTACTAAACCCCCAAGTCCCCCTGAAAACGTTTTCTCTTTGTTCATTCATGTTGAATCTTTTAAAATTTTATCGACGTTTTTTGATCGTTTTCAATGTTTTCCAAAACGAACTGTTATGGAAAGTCGCTTCTAGCTCTAAAAACTGAAAACAGAAAAATTTGCAAAAAGTCCTAGAATCTAATTCAGGCTTTCTGCTAAAGATTAAGTCATAAATCTTCAAAATCGGTCCAGTGTACGATTTATTGTGGCCTGCCAAACGTGCATAGTTTATTTTGGCGCACCCGGTAGGAGCTCGGTTACGAGAAATATCCGGATGTTCCACAAAAACCTCCACCCCCTCCTCCTTTGCTCGGCCAGACGTAAAATCTCAACATTGATTTAAAATAGTCTTATTGTAGATTCAAATAGAATTTTGATTTCTCATACACACCCTCTGCAAACTCAAAGAAAATCTGTCAAGAACTCGTCAATTTAACATCATTTCATTTCGAAAAACTACGAGCCTATAAGATGCAGAAGGAAACTAAAGGTAGACTTTTGTTTTTATGTGCTCAGTTTGCCTCCAAATGTCAGCCGTTTAACTTTAAACTTTTAAAGTATCATACGAATTTACTTGACTAGTGACTTTGCTACGCAATACGCTTTTCACAGTCTCCAAGCGACGATTTCCCTAATCTTACATCTCTTTAAAGCGTTTGGGTCCCCTTGGTTTGTTAGATATGCATGTTGTTGTTTTATAAAGGATATGAAGCCATCCTCGCATCCCATGGAATGGAGCAGTTTTGCTTTGAATAGACCTTTAAGCTATTCTGAAAGGAATCAGAATCGAACGATATTTTGCTACATTTTGTAGAATTTTCGAATGTGCACAATAGTGATAGGAGCTCTAACGCCACTCGATCGAACGTCGCATATGAAAATGTATAAAAATAACGCTCGATCCAGGCTCTTTTGTAGAATAGCTAAAAGGTCTATTTTTCGGTATATGTTCCTCTAAGAGCCAATTTTCTAGGCGGAAAACAGCTTTCTTAAAAGTTGAGAAGAATTTCCTAGCCCTAAAAAAGTAGGCCTGCAATTTCTTGCGTGCCCTCTCGGAAATATTCAGTCCTGCCAAAAGGAGTACACTTTTTGACCCATCTATTATCGTTCAACATCTTTCTTTTTTAGGAGCAGAAAGATGACAATCTAATTGAAGACGATTATGAGAAGCTTGGAGAGCAATTTAAAGCAGCGAAAAATAAAGAGAAAGGACAGAAAGAAGTTGACGAGAAGGCCGATGATCTGGGGAAGGCAAAAGCAACAAAGAAGAAGGTCACAGATGTTGTCAAGAAAGTAAAGAAATGGCAGAAGAATCCAATTTTTAAGGTAAGAATTCCAGCGTACTGTTTGCCTCAACGCTGACACCTCGCCTCAATCGCCGGAGCGATGTTTTTAGTAGCGGTGTTTTTTCGATGACGGTCTCATTTTGCCATTTTTTCAAAGAAGACTTCATTGCTAGTTCCAACATTGGGGCTACCACAGCCTTCTTTTCATTCATTCATTCATGCATTCATTAATTAATTAATTCATTCATTCATTCATTCATTCATTCATTCGTCATTTTATTTAGAATAGGCTGGGAAGATTTTTAGGCCTTCTATGCATACCGCATCCAGGTAGCCTCACTGCACAAGGACCCTCAACTTACGCTCATCTCATTGAAGTGAATTAATGTTGTTGTTGTCGCTTCAGTGAGTCAGTGTTGTTGTAGTTATAGCGTCCATAATTTTTTCAATAGCGATAACTACGAACTTGTAATCAGTCTAGCATCCAGGCATGGGACCCCTAGTTTAGCGTCCCTTTCGAAGGACGTCGAAGTGAGTTGCTTGGTTGGGCATCTGGAAGGTCATCCATCCGAATACTGACCTCACACGACCTTAAGTTCAGTCATCCAACGGAAACTGTATGTGTCGCTCGGCCACAAATCCCACCTGTAATCGTGCCTTATTTTTTGTAGGGAGCGAAGCTTTACCAGGAAGGAAAACAGTTGAATGGAACAGAGAGATTCGTCGTGGATAACCTTGCTTCCCAAGAAGAATGCACAGTACTATCAAAACTCGTTGAGGTCAGCGTTAATTTGATTTTTTCTCTGTTATCGATGGAGTGCCAAAATGATGTAAATAGTCTCTTTCGTTAAATTTGACCTATTTTATTAAGCTTTTAGCAGAACTACCACAAAACGTCATTACCTACAAGATTCCCAGCAGCCTCAAATCNTCTAAACCTTTCGTTCCCTAAGAAAGCTTTTTAAGCTGGGCACATTTTAGTACTTATAACAAGCAAATGGACTGTGATGATGCGTCAGTCCTTTTTTAAGGCTTCACATCATGTGCAACCTCCGTTTTGGGAGATGTTTTTGAATATAGTATAATAAAGATAATGGTATTGACGTTTGAAATTAAATGTTAGAATGGTAATAACTGCAACTGTAGACTCTGCAGAACATACATCCCGAAAGTTGGGCTTCTAACAGGATAGACAATTAGCTTGTACTTTTTCCTGTAATATATATGTTGCCCATCTAAATAGCTTTTTTCCTAACTTGTAAATTGAAGATATTTAATGAAGTATGCTTTGATTAACTGTAAATTAGCTATTTTTAATTCTTGCCTACTTTAAATACATTATTGTTGATTATGATGATGAGATTGATACAAGTTTGAGAAATTGTTCCCCTTTGAAATATAGAGCCAAAGTGATGATAAAGAGACGGGCGGATTGAACTTCGGTCATGAAAATTGTCTCCTGTATATCTGATTGGTATCGGACTGTGTATTTGAAAGCTAGCATCTAGCTAGCATGATATTTCTAATTTGGATTCTTTTGTAGTTTCGTACCCTTTCCACGTACCGTTGCCCTTTATATGCCTAGTGCATGGTTCATTTTGGTGCCTTATGTTAAAAGGACAAATTGTATTCTTTTTGCACAGGAACAAACCAGAAACATTGAGGAAAAGCAATCGAGAGTCATGGCAGATTTGTCTCAAGTGGAACCTGCTGTACAAGATGCAAAAATGGGTTAGTTCTTGAATATTATAACCTCTTCCTAGTAATATTTTTACAGTTTTATTGCTGTGGTTTACCAAATAACTCAGTCACCTGGTATAATGTATGCTACATTTTGTTTTCACAGCTGTCAAAGGAATAAAGAAACAACATCTCGTTGAAGTGAGAACAATGGGAAACCCACCCCCTGTTATCAAACTGGCGCTGGAGTCGATTTGCCTGCTTCTTGGCCAACCTGTCGCTGACTGGAAAGAAATCCGACAGATCCTCATGAAAGACACATTCATCACGAGCATCGTCAATTTTGACACTGATTACATCACGTAAGTTTTCAGAATCGTGAATCGCCAATCGTGAATCGACTAGCGACATACAGTAAATCCCCGCATATAAGAACCTACTTTCTTGAGAGCCAGGCTGAATTAGGTTCTTATTTCAAAGGTCCTTAGATTTATTTCAGGGTATAAGGTTCTTAATGGTTTTTATTTAAAGCCTCATTTTTGTAAATTTTTATCAAAGGATCATCACATGAGTCATCACCAAGAGATTTTAAAATTTCATTTCTTTTGGCAATATTATTATCAACCTTATATCTACTTTGAGGCTTAGAAATAGCAAGGGATATGTCCACATTTTTTTTGGTTTATCAAAGTGAAACAGGTTCTTAATTAGAAGGTGCAGAATTCAATAAATACAGCCTGCAGGTTCTTATTTTTGTAGGTTCTTATATGCGGGGATTTACTGCATTGAAGTTCTTGAGAAAATCATGTCCTTGTACGACTTACGTTGAGTTCTCATACCCTTCGTGCGAACTACAAGGACAAGAGAAATATCGTTTTCCAAGCAGTGCATGACATCTATTCTCGTTCTGCGTCCCAAACTGATGACATGTGTGTTTAGTTTTCTCGATTTTTGTTGCGTTAAAGTAGGAAGACGATACAGGTTGTCGATCTTCCTGAAGATACGCAAAAATGCGGAATCCAGGCTTTAGTTTCAGCTGGATTGAATTTTGCCGTCAGATAAGTAGACTTATGGTGATGAGTCTCTTGTTTCCCTGTGCTCTTTGACTGCAAAATGGCGGTACCGCAGGGATACAAGGGACTCATCGTCATAAATCTATCAGATAAGCACACACTCCCTTTTTGATCTTCTAGAGATGAGATTCGCAAACAGATGAAGAAGCAGTACATGAGCGATCCCTCTTACTCCTTTGAAAAGGTGAACAGAGCCAGTTTGGCATGTGGCCCGCTTGTTAAATGGGCAATCGCTCAGGTAAGTGGTTTTGTCAATCATATCTGAAGCTGCCTTTTTGAGTAGTTGCCTAACAGTAGACCCATTTAACGAGCAGACGCTCTATTCTATGCCAATTATTCGAGGTTTATTCCAGCTGTACAAACACTTTCACAGACAGCAAAATGCAGATGTCCAAGAACCAAAATGATGATATAGAGACGGGCGGATTGAACCTCGGTCATGAAAATTGTCTCCTGTTTATCTGATTGGTTTCAAAGTCTATAATGAAGAGCTACTCTCCAACGCATTGGCGATAAATCTGTTTACAAATATGTTTTTAAAATTTGAGAAGAATCAACCCAGAGAACATGGGATAGCACACACACATTACCACAAAGAATCAGAATCATTATTTAGTTTATCAGCAACCAGAAAATTTTGTTAAATGTTCAGTGAGCAAAAGGCTGGATCTGTGTGTGTTCGTGATGCAAAACTTGAAATTAGCTTTGAAGACGAAAACTTTAATTACCCATTCTTTTGTAGTTCTATCGTCAGACATTGCTCCTCTTTACTCAGATGCATTCAAAACCCAACAAATTTTGCAGTCAAACTAAAGAAAAGTATGATTGATCAATACTGATATGACTTCCATCCAGCTTGGTTGATAATTAGAAAAAATTAAGAAAAAAGACTAGTAATAGTTCTACAGTTGAATTATACGTATTTCATGTAGTCGTTTCTTATTAATCTTACAGTTTCTCGATTGTAGTTGTTTATAGTAGCATGTATTGTAGTCTTTAAAACTTTCTTCAGCGGCCGGCGATAAGCTTTTGCTTGTGTTGGGTCGCGTAGAATTCAAGTATCTTAACAAGTTTTAATTTTTGTACTTGCTCTTATTTTACGAATAGAATTGAAATGTTAAGCATCTGCTTTTCCTTTATTCCCTCAGATTAGTTACTCTGACATGTTGCGACGTGTTGAACCGCTGAGAAATGAACTGGCTTCAGTGGAAACAGAAAAAGAATCGAATCAGGGCAAGGTGTGCATGACAGTTTATTCCCTTTGACAACGGGGCAAATATTGTAAAGTTATGCTATGGCAGCCAGCTACGGCAGCCACAAAGTAGTTAGTTGTTTTTATTTGTGATAAAAAAATATTGTAAAGTGCTCTGGCTCTAGCTTTTTATTGAAACGATGATTTTGCAATTTTTTGAAAGGCGATATCACACAGACTTTTGACCTTTTCTTCAAAATGAAAGTGTATTTTGAAGATAGTTCTTTATACTTCACAGAGGAGCATACCAAGACATTCATATCTCTTATGATTGCTTGAATACACGTGGATTTTTTATGGTTAGTTTTTAGTAGGTTGGGTGAAGCACGTACCGAAAACAATGGTGTTTACAGATTTGTTTACAATTTAATGACAGGGCCTGTTTAACACTAGCATCCATTGTCTGATTGATACGCAAGTACAACGTGATTAGCATTGCAAACAGCCGACTGGTTAATATGCAAACGTAAATAAAACAAGTCATTGACAGATGCCCAGAACCTGGATGGCATGTGGCACGTTGTAAATGCGAAATTGGATTGTCAAGAGAAGGCGCAAGCATGTATCTATATTATCTCTTACAATCTCTTTCCACGTGCACAATGAGAGAGTTAGCCACTCAGGTATCGATCATCTTCTTCTCAATATAGCAATATAGGACTTGAACAATTCACCAAATTATCCCTTCGTTTGCTATTAATTAAACATTTTTGTGTCACTGACGTGGCATTTGTGACTGATTTGCTTTTTTGTGAGGTTGTTATTGACAAAGGGAATTCCTATTTTCATTTCTTTTTAGTTGACGGACATTGCCAATATGATTTCCGAGCTGGAGAAGAGTATTGCCCGTTACAAGGAAGAATATGCCGTGCTTATCAGTGAAGCACAAGCCATCAAGGCTGATCTGGCTTCAGTGGAAGCAAAGGCTAGTTGAATAAGTTTAATACTTTCTTTAGTGCTGTGAAAAATTCAGTTATTCCGTATAGATATGCAGCTATTTCGTAGAAACACAATCGTAACTTCCCAGTAAAATCCCCCCGAGTAAAATATCCTATAGAATGTTGCGAAACATTTGGATTTTAAAACCTGCACATAACTGCTTAGTAATTATTTCCTTGTATTCGTATCTGATTTTTCGTTTCACTCGTTCAAGTATGTGTGAAGGTATAACGTCATT
Organism: Aurelia aurita complex sp. Pacific; assembly: GCA_004194395.1. NCBI lineage: Eukaryota > Metazoa > Cnidaria > Scyphozoa > Semaeostomeae > Ulmaridae > Aurelia > Aurelia aurita complex sp. Pacific. Next base: position 77,720 of record REGL01000835.1, on the reverse strand, counting down.
TTGAAACTATAATCATCATCCGATTCTATGCGGAAGACTGAAACTTTGTTGTCAGTGTAAGGTAGTAGTGTCCGGTACTGTTCCGGCAAGTGATTATTCGAAGATTGCTGTGCAGATTGGTTGCACTAGGCCCGTTTACCCGGTACTGGGTACATTATGCTGAGATGTTTTTCTTATAGAGGCTCAAATCTGTGGAACAGCCTCTCCGCCGACTCAGAGTAGGCACCCGCTAGACTTATGATGATGAGTCCCTTGTATCCCTGCGGTACCTTGCTCTGTTGACTGAAGCGCCGTCTTGAAGTTAAAGACCACAGGGAAACAAGAGACTCATCGTCAAAAGTCTAGGCACCCTCTCTGTATAGTTTCAAGAAAATTATATAGAGACGGGGGTTTCTTTCTTTTAATTGTAAATTTTAAGTACCATTGTACATAAGTTTGAATATTGTAAATAGGGCTTTATAATTTTGATTTGATTAATAGCTTTTTCATTTATTTTTTATAGAGTGTGACTAATATTTCTATCAGATGGCAAAACCAGCTTATGTGGAAGGGCATTCCTCCTTAAAAGAATTAAATAGGAAATAGATATGAGCTATAGAAATAATGTTGGCACGGATTGGCAGTTTAAGTGTAAACAAAAAATATTCAACCTCTATTACGTAATATTTCTTAACGGTCAGACAACGACTCTCCCTCCTCTTAGGTGTCAAGAAGTACAGCACTTCTCCGCAGTTTAGGCAATGAGAAACAACGTTGGGAGACGACCAGCTTGGCTTTCCAAACTCAAATGGGAACAATTGCTGGAGATGTATTACTCTGCTCTGCATTCTTAGCATATGGAGGTAATTTTTGATTATTTCTGATATATTTATACGCACCTTGTTCGATCATGTTTACTCTCTTGATTTCATTGTATCAGTTTCGAATTTTTTACACTTAACTGCCAAGCTAGTTTCAAGATATTCTAAACAACGATCCAATTCAATGTAAGGTACGTTTTAACATTTATCTATCTGGCTTTGTTTGTTTGTCAACTTATTTTACATCGATTATTTATCACCTAGCTTACTATATACAAATGTACAGAATAAACTAATCTAAAATGGCTTATTAGAATTCAGAATTATAGTAGTTTTGGCGCACACGGAAATCTTCAGAACACTTACCCATGTTTGACAACATTTATGTTTTATCGTAACAGTACTATCGAGCCCCCGCAGGATATTTATTTTGGGGGTCAAGACAAGACTTTAAAGAAGGAAGCTTGATAGCCTTTACGATATATCTTCTGCACATCGCATTATCTTAAGCCTTTTGATTTGGCTTTTAACAGCCAGACTTTGTTTTGACTGATTTTCTGAAGTTTGAATACCTCCATTTTCAGGTTACTTCGATCAGCAACTGCGACAGAATCTATGGTCTGCATGGGGCTCACATTTGGAGAAAGCAGCAATCATGTTCAAGCATGATCTTGCTCGCACAGAGGTACCGCTTCTTGATACATATGGTATTGTAGATTCATTGTGATCACACTGATACGGTTGATTCACTGTTGTTGATGGTGGTTGGCTTTGGTGATGATTAATCCTGATCACAACGATTCCAACGATTCACTATGGTGAATGACCGGGTGAATTTACCTTGATCTTTGAGACCCGTTCCCGCAAATTTTCAATGGCTATGATGAGTAGTGCAGGGGTATTGAACGATCTAAAATGTAAGATCGAGTGGCTGCAGTGTGCCGTGATACTTGCCTGGGGCTAACAGTCTTACGGTGTGCTGTGGTTACTAAAATTGCACGAACTGAGCCTGAAGCTAACATTCTCAAACTTGGATTAAGGAGCAAATTCATGTTACCACTATGGGTATAATTTTAGGCTTGTATTGTACAGGCTTTGATTTATTCCGGAGAGCAATTTTTTTAATTTTCATGCAAGTATTGCTTTCACTTGATTTGTGAACGATTTATAATGGATTTTGTGAAGTTTGAAAAAGATAAAGAATTTGTATTTCATCTGCTTTATTCAGAATAGGGTTCTGAAGGAGCTCCATGGGGTTTAGTTTTGCTCTATGATAGTTCAGTTTATGATCAACATTCTTGTGGGATATGGGTAACAAAATTGCAACATTTTTTGTGTCAATAACTGCAGAAGGGCCGAGAGTTTTTAAAGGATATATTTCCTAAGATGCAGCCACTTTTCAACAGCTCTGCGTGTTCTATACTATTTGTTGTTCCTTGTTTACCAGTACTTGTCAACTGCCGATGAGAGATTGCAATGGCAAGCAAATAGTCTGCCATCTGATGATCTATGCATCGAAAACGCCATTATGCTGAAACGATATAACAGATACCCATTGATCATTGATCCATCTGGCCAGGCAACTCAATTCGTCATGAATGAATACAAAGCAAAGAAGATCACGAGAACAAGGTAAGATCCTTGTGGTACCCCTATGATGTTAGCTGAGTGACGATGTTCCCTAATAGGGTTAACCCCGCCACTAAGAAATTCATTTTGTAAAACCAGGCTGCATTGTTTCTTATGAATATTATATAAGTGTTATACTAAGCCAAGTGTTCGACAATGACTATGGTGACATCTGGCAGGCTGCAGTTTCTTATAAGTCAGTTTCTTAGTGGCGGAGTAATACTGTATTGCCCAATTTCATAGAAGAATATATTTGAGGTACTCAGTTAGATTAACTCAAAACAATCCATAGAAGAATTGCTAACGACGCAATAATATGTTTGCAAAGTTAAGGGGGAAGGGAGGGACATCGTGAGTGCAAAGGAACATCGGTACACAACCAAAATGACTGGTTGCAAATTCACGCAAGCGTAACTTGAAAAGGATTAGGAAAGGTCTAGCCGTGATTTGTCAAGGTGTTGTGGCGCAGTTGTTTAATTCTCTGACTTTGCAGCTAGAACAGTCAGGCGGACAGGGCTCGATACCCGGTAGAGCTCCACTACTTAAGCGTTATGACAAGGGGTCATTGATTCGATTAGCACGTAGCTACTTCTGCGATCCCGCGCTTGGCGCTAAAACCGCAACTTCACCTTCATGATTTTCAAATGCCTTTGAATACCGAAACATACAACTCCAAACGATCGTCGAAGAGCATTAGTACAGAAGTATTCTGGACAAATAACTCTACCGTAGACTTTCCAAATGTTTTAATTGACATTCATCACATTTAGCGTAGACATTTTAGACATTGTGTTGGGCTATGATGAGTAGCACAGGGGTATTGAACGATCTAAAATGTAGGATCGAGTGGCTGCAGAGTAATCGTAATGCTTGCCTGGGGCTTAGTGTTACGATGCTCTGTAGCTACTAAAACTATGCAACCTGAGCCCATACGATGTCTGATATGTTTTGTGCACCCGTTTTTTCTTCACTTGCTGTAGATTCTAAATAGAATTTAACCCAGTGTCATTTTTGTTGCGCTGAACGAGAGCTTCTTCCTTCAAAATATCTGCGGTATTATGCTGGACGTTATTGAAACCCAGAATTTTATTCGGGCCTAACAGAGCTTAGGACCTTCCCTATGTTGTGTCGCTTTCTTTCTTACTATATGAGATTGTAGATGATAACAAATTCCAAGGACTATGCTTTGAGAAGAAGCAAGAAGCCCATTTTTCACCTGGAAGAATCTTTTGGCCTAATAATATTCAGGTTAAGGTGTTATGGTGATGAATGTGTAGATATGTTTACAATTCTATTTTAGAACCATTGTTAAACTTACGTTTGCCGTTGTACCAAAGCGGTTACAATACTCTCTGCACGACTACGCTTTGCGTTAATTTGAATATTAAACATTGCCGTATGGGAAGTTAAATGATTAAAGTATGTATTTTTAACGAATGCAGCTGCTTTGACAGTCCCTTTCTTTTCGTAGCTTCCTCGACGATGCCTTTAGAAAGAATCTTGAGAGTTCCCTCCGATTTGGAAACCCGTTATTGGTGCAAGATGTAGAAAGCTACGATCCAATCCTCAATCCTGTATTGAACAAAGAATTAAGAAGAACCGGGGGTCGTGTACTCATCACCATTGGAGATCAAGATATTGATTTGTCGCCTGCTTTCACCATCTTCCTGTCAACAAGAGATCCAACGGTAGGACAGCATTTCTTCTGAAACTCGATCAAGGGCTGTATGAAATGTGTACAGGGTGTCCCAAACAAAATTGTGCCCTATTTGCCTGAAGATTGCGACAAAACAGCAAAAGATTCTCGCCTAACTTGTATATGATGTTGCTCTCGCGATGCTCAAATAAAGTTTCTGCCATCCCCGTAAAAATCCGTTGAAAAAGATGGAGCCCTGACGTTCAAAAGACCAATTTGCCTGATGACTGAAACCAGCTTGCGGCCATTTTGTCTTACTATTTTGCAGTGATAAATAGCTTCATGTGAGGTAAGAAATAGTTTCTGAAAGGTAAGAAATAATTGAACTCTCTGATGATTATTGGAATTTTCACAAGAGCTATGGCATTGGAGGCTGCCGTTTCGTTTCATTTCATTCGTGAAGACATTTATAAATGCAAAGTAGTAAGACAAAATGGCCGACCGCTGGTTTCAGTCATCAGGCAAATTTGGTCTCCTGAAGGTCATAGCTCCACCAATTTTCAACAGATTTTGATGGGGATGGTAGCAAACTTTAATTTAATATCTGAAGAGCAACATCATGCAAAAGTTTGGCGAGAATCATTTGCCCTTTTGTTGCAATCTTTAGGCAAACGGGGCAACAAATTTTGGGACACCCTGTAGTTTTTATGGAACAGCAGTTCTAGAAAATTGCTTTTTATGGCGTTTTTAGATAGCAGGTGAGTTGGCTAATCCGTTTCATGTTCCTTTTCAAGTATTTGTTCAATGGCTATGATGAGTAGTGCAGGGGTATTGAACGATCTAAAATGTAAGATCGAGTGGCTGCAGTGTGCCGTGATACTTGCCTGGGGCTAACAGTCTTACGGTGTGCTGTGGTTACTAAAATTGCACGAACTGAGCCTAACTCCTTATTGCTAAATATCGTTGTATATTTGAGGAGGTGCAAATCCTCATAAATACAGAGAAAAAGACAGAATAACTGCTGATCTTCTGCTGTCCTTCGTCATAGTTTCCGGAAATTAGGTGCCGGGTTTGAAGGTTCATTATTCGTAGAGAAACTAAGCAATGTAAATCGCATTCTTGATGTTCTTAGCTACCACCCCGAATGCGTTCTTGGTTCACGAATGTGTTACGCTACACCATATCCCACTCCTTATGTACTTGTTTTACTTCGTGCGAAAAGGTGCAATGATGTTGCTAGCGCGAGGGTTGCTGTGATGTTTTGAAACACCCTTGCTATATTGCGGATATTTCTATGCTTTACACTTACCTGAGATGTTCACACGTTTTTAGGAACCAAAAGAACATCTCCTTGCATTTCTCTACAAATAGGGTCAAAATTCTTCATGATCCATCTTTATGTCCCCAAGCTTGAAGTTCATGCAAAGCTTTGGGTTAGTGAGGTCCCTGTAGCGTACTGTATTTCATCCTTGACCCAATTTCAATGTTTGTCGATTATCTATTTTGTAGGTTGAATTTGCACCAGATCTGTGCTCAAGAGTCACATTTGTTAACTTCACCGTGACACGTGGAAGCTTGCAGAGTCAATGCTTAAATGAAGTTTTGAAAGCAGAAAGACCAGAAGTTGATGCTAAGAGATCAGATCTGTTGAAATTGCAAGGTATTTTGGTCAAACATTTCCTTAAATCATTCTGCAATTTGTTGTTCTGCCCCGACATGAACGCTATTAGCTAGTAAGAACTAGCATGCGAGCAGACTCTACTGATTTCTTTTCATTTCAGAGAGGTTCTCCTCCAGAAGAACTCTCTAAAAAGAAATCAGTAGAGTCTGCACGCAGGCTAGTAAGAACTGCAAGGGCAAAAGGGCTACAAATAGTGAGCTCACAAAAACTGTCTATTTTGTTCTTGGTAAAATAGAGTTTTGAGCAACTTTCAACCGGTATCTACAGGGCTCGTTAGACAACTCTGCATGAAATTTCAAAGGGAGGAAAAGATTTTATCAGTCTGGTGAAAAAGTTATCACTGCCACTCACAAAAGTTGTTGATGACTTTTTATAGGTATAATTGAAAGTTGCTTTTTTCAAAACAGTACAAAACGCAATTGATATGGATTGTATAGAATCTTTTGGCCTTGGGGCTATATTTAATGGCATTGGGGGTATTTACAGCATTTTGCTCCCCGGGGTATCGTTCCAATAGTATTGTATAGTACGTTTGTAAGTAGTGTAGCTTGTGATATGTATTTTGACTTTTTAATGAAACATAAAACTATCTTTGGGCCTTATTCGGCTGCCTTGGCAATTTGCTTCTCAGTAAACATTAGAATACTGCTAAAACGTCTTCTTCACTGATATTTATTTTTGTTTCAAGGTGAATTTCATCTTCGACTCCGACACTTGGAGAAAGAGTTGCTTCAAGCCCTCAATGATGCAAAGGGAAGAATTCTAGACGATGACAAGTACGGAATTTTATTTNACAGCATTTTGCTCCCCGGGGTATCGTTCCAATAGTATTGTATAGTACGTTTGTAAGTAGTGTAGCTTGTGATATGTATTTTGACTTTTTAATGAAACATAAAACTATCTTTGGGCCTTATTCGGCTGCCTTGGCAATTTGCTTCTCAGTAAACATTAGAATACTGCTAAAACGTCTTCTTCACTGATATTTATTTTTGTTTCAAGGTGAATTTCATCTTCGACTCCGACACTTGGAGAAAGAGTTGCTTCAAGCCCTCAATGATGCAAAGGGAAGAATTCTAGACGATGACAAGTACGGAATTTTATTTTGATTTTCGCTAGACAGCGTGTGTGATTTTGTGGGACCATAAAATTGTCTTATGTTGTTGTTCACCAATTTCAATTCGATATTTACATAGCTAACAATATATACAATTTATACAAAGTTAACTAATCTAAATCGAATGAAGTTGAAATGTATTTATAAAACTAAATATTGAATGAAATTAAAACTACTGCAGGCACTACTTTTACAAACTGGGCCATTCCATCGATTTATCAAAAGTTTAAAATCTTACTTTTGTAGGATGCCAGGGACGTTTCAGGAGTGTTGCTTCTCACTGCAAATTTTTGTGCAAGGGAAGCTCGTAGTATTTGAATAGCATTTGTATGCTGAGGTGGAGAAAATTCTAACGATTTCAATCCGTCGTTTAGACAACCAGCGTCTTGGGAGGTGTCGTAAAGCTGCTTTATTTCCCTATTCCAACATTTCTCTGTGGCATACGTTGAGGCGCCTGTATCAAAATATTGACATTTTCCTTTTTTATCAGGATCATTGGATCATTGGAAACATTAAAGAAAGAAGCTGCTGAAGTAACGAAGAAAGTTGAGGAGACTGACATTGTAATGGCAGAAGTTGAAGCTGTATCAGAGCAATATCGTTCATTGTCTGTTGCGTGCAGTAGCATCTACTTCACTTTAGAATCACTCAATATGGTTAGTTAAACTCTAGTTCAATCCAGTCACAGACTGTTCGAATGCCTTTGCTTCGTTGGTGTTCCAAGTACGTCAGGATTAATTCTATGAGACTTCGAAAAAGAATACATCATCATTTTTGAGCAGGAAAGTTTTTCATAAGCTATTAGGTCCCAATCAATTATATCGATTGCTGTAGATTGCGTTGTTTTCGCAAGGCAGTCAAAGAATTATGATTTATTCCAGCGCATTTCTTGCCATTTTGCAATCTTCAAACAAACGTGGAACGAATATTTTGGGACACGCTGTGGAAGGGAGTGATTGGTTCTTCAACCGTCGCAATTCTCATGGGTGGAATAGCGGACCACCGCACCACTGGTCCCAGAAATTTTTTCAGGTCTCAAGAAATAAAGAAATGTGAGAAGAAGAGGGAATTTGAAAATCCACAATTTTCTCTTTGTATTTCAAACTAAGTCTGTAGAAATTGGATTTATGTTTGGTTAATTTAGGCTATCTCCAGACAACAACAATACTGTTTATAACTTGGTAAGTAGTCAGCCGCAAAGTCAACAAAATTCAATAAATATCCTTTACAACTAATATTGAGGATTACTAACCAATCTTCAATATGGGCCCCACGTATTTATATTTTCTATCATGACGTGCCAAAAAGTGGATTCTTGTTTGGAGTACCCTGCTGTCACAAAGTTTTTCAAAAACTTTCGGTTCCAGAAATTAGAATTTGTTTTCTACCCCTAGCAATTTTGTTGTTGCTGCGATTTTTGATATAAATTCTGTGAAATGTTTATATTTTTAGATCCACTTCCTGTACCAATACTCACTGAAGTTCTTCCTGGACATTTTCCAGTCAGTTTTGTATGAGAATCCACATCTCAAGGAGGTCAGGGATCCGATAATCAGATTAAAGATCTTGACTGAAGATTTATTCCAGGTCAGTTAATCTTATGATGCATTTCTTGTTTCATTAATCTGTTACCTTTGTATGCTTATTTCTCAGTTGCTATTTCTCTGATCGGATGACTTCACAAATGTACTGCAAACAGCAGGGTAAATATTGTAAAGCAAATCATTCCGCTTTCCACCATCGCAAAGCGATTTGCCATTTTGAAGGATTGGTTTCACACCTTCAACGCAAGCAACCATGATGTGCACTCTCCGTTTCTTTTGATTTGGTTGAGTTGCGTAAAGGCTCTATTAAGCCCCCAAGGGGCTTATTTAATTTCGGATACTCCAAGGGAGCTTAAAAGAGAAGGGGCTTATTAGAGAGGGTGCGCTTTTTCACAAAATCAAATGACAAGGATATGTATATGATAATAACTTTTTAGTTCTTTTACATCATATTTTGCGGATTCAACATACAATTTTATGAATCAAATACATATATTCGACACAGTTCGAAACCATATCAAAGTTAACATGCAAACTTATTTAGCTCAGTAAATGGAAAATCTTTGGCAACCTCTGGAATTTGATATGAGTGGGGGGGAGCTTGATAGAGAGAGGGCTTATTTAAAATTTTGGCTCAGAGGGAAGGGGCTTATCAGAGAAAGGGGCTTGATAGAGCTTTTACTGTATGCTTAGAGGTGTGAACTCCGTTCTTCAGACAGACAAATCGCTTGTGATGTCGAAGTGCTGACTCGTTTGTTTTGAAAAAAGAACGCCATTTTGTACGGGCTTAAATTTTCTGACGGTCGCAATGTACCTAAATGTATAGAAAAGTACAACAGTTGAATTTAGAACGCTATAAAATCGCTGTTTGGATTTTGAGTGGCTTGATGCAAGGAGCTTTAGGAGTATTAAACCGTTAATTTTTTTTGTATTTGATTATTTTCAAAATTACAGCGTAATAGATAATGAAGATATAAAAAAGGTCAACGTTAGAATTACAGTAAGTTCCTGAAGTTCCTTTCAATTCAAATCATTCAATCCAGAGAAAATTGTGACAGCCAGTTGCACTGCTTTTTTTAACGACTCGAGGCCAATGTTTTCCTTAAAGCAATTTAAAGGGAAGTTTTTGTCCGTGAATCAGCTTGGGTTTACCTTCGATTTTTATTTTTAGAATGTGTACAATCGGGTCACCCGTGGAATGTTACATGACGACAGAGTCACATTTGCAGTGCTACTATGTAAAATAAGGATGAGAGGAAAACATGGGTATGCATTGAACTGAAGTATAATTTTATGCTGATTTCTACGCCTTGGTGAGCCTGTTTTTTTGGAGGCCTGATAAGTCTATAGGCGAAGCGTCCTCTCGAGCTACAGAATTATATACAGGTTGTGACAAATAGTACTGTAACCAAATCTGTCTTCGAGACGCTCTATGCATATCTTGGCAACTCCAATAATTTTGACCAGGAGTCCTAAGAGCACTTCTTACTTGTCTTTGCAAGCAGAAAAATTTTGTGGAAGTGGTATTTCAATTCTACCACTCTCCTCACGGACCAAACAAACAAAGAAAGAAGAAGCTTGACGGAAAATAGTACAACTCTGTATGAATATAGTTTCAATAAAATGTAAGGTTGACAAGTATCCATTAAATGCAGCCAGTTTGCAGTTGGTTCAGTGGTAGAGTTACAATGAACTAATTCCCAATCGAATCAGCTCATAGAGTTATTAGACTTTAAATCATAAGTTTTAGGAATGCTTAAGCAACTGAACCAATCAGAATGCGGCCATTGACTAAATACAGTAAAGTCCCGCCTTTAAGAACTACTTTATAAGAAACTCAGACTCTGAATTTTTTTAGAACAATGGGAAAACAATAGAGTAATTTAAGGGGGGACAATTGGATGAGGCCAAAAAATGGATTTCTTAAAGGCAAGACTTGATTCCTTTAACTTAGCTATTTATTCTTCTCCGCAGTGCTCGAGTCATAATAATTTCTCGCACTGTCCAATCAGCAATTGTAATAACACTAGATATGATATATACTTATTTTCAGTGACCCACAATATGACATGGAATTTAATCACCTATTAAGAGGAAAAGAGGGCATGATTGGCGGTGGTAGATCTAAAGTCCAGTTCTCAGAATTGACATCATATCAAGTAAGATATTTCTATTTCGTTGAATCAATACAGTTTCAATTCCTAAGACTGCTGTAGCGGCACTTAGTTTCTTGTCCTTGTGTTAAAGGTTCGTACTGTGCTATTCGTAGAGCTTCCTGACAGGGTGGAAGAATATAATGTTGGATTTGTCTAAAATGACACTGGGAGAATGGAGTTCTTCATGCTGGAACTGGAATTTTATGAAGTTGGTCTTGGCATACCAACATTAAAAGCATCAGACTGCGATTCCTGACTAAATACGACTGGAGATGAAAAACCATAAATTTAGACATTAGAACATGTGTATTTTGTAGAGAAATTTGTCTCCTTTCTAAACGCATTTCTGCTTTTAAACTTAATGCTGTTTTTTGTAGAACGATGCCTTGATGCAACTGTCAAAGCTGGATGCATTCTCAAACCTTGCATCATTTATTTCATCAAACAAACCGGTGAGTAATTATTACATATATTGCAAGCAAGTGCTTTTTTCTATACAATTTAGTTGAAAACTGTTGAAGATTTACCACTTCATTATTTAAAGTAACTATCAAAACGTGAGAGCCAGTGCACTAACCAGCCAGCCATCCCTACAGAAGAAATGTCTCGTAACTAAGGAAGTTTATTTCGTCCTGAATGGTGATTTATATCTCTCCTTTCTCTTCAGGGTTTCCTAAGTTGGAGTCAGTCACAAAATGCTGCAGAGAATGTGCCTGCATGTTGGAACGCAGCAGAACCTTTGAGTAAGTGACTCTAAAGCGTATTTTTGATGGCTGTAAAATGAATCCACGTATATTGACATTAACCTAGTTTCGGGAGAGACTCTTTTTCAATTTTGACAGGGTAGTTTTTCTTTCATGTGTGGAATTTTATCCCCAGACATCTAGTGTTTTTAACTAAAGTCTATCTCAGATAAGAAGCCACGTGAGATTAGCGACAAAGCAAACTTTCTTTTCAATTGTTTTATTCACGGGCATTTTAACATAGCATCTAATTTGAGACAGACTTTTGACTCGTTTGGCATGAGGGCTAAAAACGGACAGTCCCATGATTGTTTGGATTTATGATTGTAGAACGTTTGCAAAACTTGTTGCCTGGAACAATCTATAAAAGTTACAATATTTCTTAATGGATTCGTATGATAATCCAGTACTTAACATCAACGGGAGTCTAGCACTACCCAATAAATATAACTTGGTTTTCGTGAGTGTGCACACAGCAGTTCCCACTGTCCATACTTGTGCGTTTCTCTAATAAGTTGTGCTCAAATCCAACTTAACATTTAGTTGAACACTTGCTTTGTTTTAATCATAGCTCCAATCGGAACATGCCTGTATGAGATGTTGGTTGTTCATGCCTTCAGACCGGACAATCTTGTCAGTTCCACTCAAAAGTTTGTTGCTGCTGTAATGGGAGAGAACTTCACACATCAAGCTGAGCAAGAGTTAGATTTGGCCTTCGTTGTTGAGCATGAAGTTAAAGCAAACACACCAGTTTTGTTGTGTTCTGTACCTGGTTATGATGCTAGTGGAAGAGTGGATGATTTGGTTGCACTCACCAATAAACCATGCACATCTATTGCTATAGGTATGTGCAGATTTTGTGCCAGATATGGGAAAAATTGAAATGTTTGGTGGACTGTGGAATAGAAATTACGTGGTCGATATTCAAAACTAGCTGTTAATCGATCATTCAACGGCTTACTTAGTTGTGAAAAGTTTGTTTGGTAAAAGCAGTCATCCTTTTGATCCAGAAATTAGAAAAAATAACAACGTACTGTAGCAAACCTCCGTTGAGCGTAGGGGGGAGGTAACTTATCAAGTATATGGAGGAAATCCAGATACTACTGCATACAAGAAAATTCTAGCAAGACAAGGTCCTAAGATTTTCTGTTCAAAACTTCAAAATGAAAGGAAAAAGCTGTCGCAGCTTTAAAGTATCGACGTCTACAGATCCATTTTTGCTTCCTTACAATGTTTAGGCCTAGGCGCGCTGTCAAATGTTTTTTAATATCTACTCATTCAATCTCTAACCTAATGTAAAACGCGATGTCAAAATTTCAGTTGGTCCTTTAACGAACTTGATGGACGGGTTTTAGTGCCTGTTTCGAAATATCTAAATTGTCTATTTGAATGACAAATTTTCTGTAATTTCAGGGTCTGCAGAAGGCTTTAATCAAGCAGAGAAAGCAATTAACTCCTCAGTCAAATCTGGAAGGTGAGCTTTTTCAGGTTTACGTTTCGTAATACTTCGAACAAGTCCTGGTGGAGCGTTTCATAATTTTTATCGTAGATTTTACTTCCTCCAAAATTCAGACAAATTATTATGCACGGGACCATCTGGAACAAATTAGTTAAAAGCATTTGAATGTTGGAACGCTGCTTCTGCTTACAGTAAACAATTTATTTTGATATATCGCTTCAACGATTCTTCGGTCAGAAAATGTTGTCTCCAATTTTTAGGACCGTTTCTTGAACTTTGGTTGTGTGGACCAAAATGAAAGTCTGTGACACATCCCATACCCTCCGTGCTTTTTAGTAGTCCAAGGATGACAATAGAGCCGATCATGAACAAGATTGAACGATAGCGTCTCGGGGCATGTTTTGCCTAAAATTTCAACTCATGGAATTTATAAAAGAACGGAAGGACTGTGTAAAATTTCCGCTGACGACCACACTTTCCGTGATCGTCAGTTCTCCTCTTGATTGTGACATTACTCTCAACTTCACCTTGGAGGTATCTTTAAATGTTTCACATTATCTAGGTGGGTCCTTCTCAAGAATGTGCACCTTGCTCCGAGCTGGCTTGTTACAGTTGAGAAGAAATTGCATACACTGACACCACATCCAGCGTTCAGGCTCTTCATGACCATGGAAATCACACCCAAGGTATGGTTATTGGTATTTTCGTAGTTTTTTTGGATGTTCGTAGCCGTCTTAGCATTTAGCTGTCCAGAGATTTCTAGCCTTAAACGCAGTTAAAGCAAAACGAATTGTTCATGATGATTTAAGACATGAAACGCCTGGTAGAGAAACCTCAAATAGAACTCAGTTCAGTTCAGTTTTAATTTTAAAATTCCACAACATGCAAGATTCATCAGACAAACAACATTTAAATCAAATAACAGTAACAAATACAACAAGACATTTGATATGAATTTTATATAAATACAGAAATACAATATAGTTAATCATGATATAAGATATGAAACATAAATGACAAATTTTACAAATTTGATTGCATAGAATTTTCTATGGGGAGGAATTTCTTTTGGAGGAGCTCTCTCAGCAGATAGACTAATCGAGGAGAGAGCAGAACTGTGAATACCCGTGAGCTGTCTAGACGTTTTAGCATTAGACAAGTTTGTTTAACTACTTAGTTCTTTTGTCTTTCAATCCAATTAACGACGTACTCAATTCCACTTCAGATCGTCCTGCGAATCCTCGTTTTAGTGGATTTGATTATACCATTTTTTCTTTCCTGAAAAATGAGCTGGGTCACGTAACCGTAAACAGACCTGTCACCTGTTATGTCATATTTTTCTGCCCATATTTTGGTGGGTGGGGTGAATCCACAATAAAGTTACTTTTTTAAATCCATCGATTTCTCTGTAGTTTTACTACATATGAATGTTTCGTTTGTTTCTCTGTAAAATTTTCAAAGTAAGACTTTAGTTTTAAAATTAAGCGGAAAGTCTGTGCGATGTGACCTACCAAAATACTGCAGAGTGCCTTCCTTTTAAGGGCTCCTGACAGGAATTTGATTTAAAAATTGTATTTGTTTTACCTTTACAAAGTTGTAAAGGTGCTAACAAGTAAAATGTAAATTGTTTAATGTTTATATTCTTGACGATTTTCCTTGATCAACTGTAGTCCGTAAACCAGTTGCCTAGGAGGCTATCATGCTTAAAGATCATAAATATAAAGATCATAGTTCTTCAATGTGGATTTTTAACTGTGTAATTATCTATTGTATTCTTTTTTTGTAATCTATATAGACTAATTCTCGGTGTACATTTTGTAAATAGAAAGCTAGACGTTTTTGTCAGTTTTAAGCAAGAAATAAGAAACATCCACATAAAAATCCACCCGCTCCGGTGTAAATTCACCGGAAGGATCTAACAATGAATCCAAAATTTCATGATTTTTTTTTTTAATTCTACCGGGTGTCCCAAAAAAATTACTCCCGTTTGAAAAATCACCAAAATTTTATTACACGGCCGATCTTCAAATTTATTTTTTGTCACGTAGATCAAGGACCAAATTATTTTCCAAAACATAGCTAATCTTGTAAGTGTTTTTAAAATAAGCAAATTTAGCTCTTTTAGGGCTACCTGGTTTTGAATCATACTGTAAAAAAGCACTGATGATTGCCAAATCAATTTCTTTGTACGTGTAAAACTTCTAGTTTGGTCATAAATGACAAAAATAAATGCGCACTTTCATTGGAGACTTCATTGATGATAAAAAATTTGAAAATTTTCACTCTTAGGAAAGATTGAGTATTTTGCACAAAAACTATAGCTCAAAATAAGGTTTTTCAACATGTAAATTTTCTACCTTGCTGTATCAAAAGCAAATATTTTGTCATCTGTGAATATTTTTGGGTCTTTGACAAAGCCATTCAAAAAGAAAATTTTATCAATGATTTGATAATCAATTTTTGGTGATTTTTTAAACAGGAGTACTTTTTTTGGGACACCCGGTATATTCCTCTAAAATGCTTCAATACATGTTACAACCTACTATACTTTCTAATTACTATACAACTATACAACACTACAAGGACGGTATCCACAGGGAGCAACAGACAATGACTACCCCATGGTCGTAACATAAAGAAACATCCAACTTAATTGTAACTAAATATACAATTACAAGAAGCTACACATAAATGATTAATACCAGTAAATACTGAGGTGTGTTTTACGTCGGATGCCAGGCTAGCAAAAGCGATTGACGCCGAGCAATGGTGACCCCGGCCGGGAGAACAACAACGACAACAGTTGCTGCAACCACTGATCCCCCACCCAAGATCCCCACCGCGACAACGCCCTACACCCACGCTCTAGGATCAGGGGTGCCTCCATCACAATATATATATTCGAATATATAGAAAAGAAGATTTGGTACGAAAATTCCATGATAATCACATATATACCTAAGGGTTCTCCGATAAATGGTTAATTGATGTTTCTTTCCTAGGTGCCAGTGAATCTACTGCGAGCATCAAGAGCATTTGTTTACGAACCTCCACCTGGTATCAAGGCCAATGTTTTGCGTACTTTCAGCACTATTCCATCTGCTAGAATGTGCCAGGTAACAAAATAACTTCACCTTTTGCGTCATTGAGCAAATAAATAATTGCATCCAACACTTCATTCTTTAGAAAGGTCATTATATGTAGCACAATGGTGTAACGTTGGTAATTTGGTCATTTGTTTTTGTGGCCCTTGCTTTTAAGACGCACGCATTCATCTAACTATCAAACTAAGCATTGAAATATCGGTCACCTCATCAATGAGTTAAGCAGAGAGCAATTATTTAATTTCTAACAACTTCCAAAGGCTGGCTTTCTTGCTCTTGAACAAAGAACTTTTTTCATTGGTAACGCTAGCACCTTATTTATTGATCAGTTCTAACAGAGTTTGCCGACTTGATTTCACTCAAAATTTGACGAGTTTCTGATTGTCATCTCTATATTTAGTCCTGGAAGACTCCTAGTGCTGATTCTTTCTTGAAAAACTGCATCTTCTCATTTTGGACCCAGTGTATTGATGTATGTTGACCGTGTTCACCATGAAGCCAGTATGGCATCATTTAATATTCCCCTCATGAAATGTTTGAAAATTGATTTTAACTGTTGTCGATAAACCTCATTCGTCTCTTTCCCTAGGCTCCTGGTGAAAGAGCTCGTATGTATTTCTTGCTTGCCTGGTTCCATGCCATCGTGCAAGAACGTCTTCGATACGCACCGCTTGGTTGGTCAAAAGTTTATGAGTTCAGCGAATCAGATCTTAGAGTTGCTTGTGATACTCTTGATACTTGGATTGATTCTGTTTCACAGGTAAATATTACGTTCCCTTGGCGCCCCGTTCAACCGTCGTTTCACGTTGTTAAATTTATCACAAACATTTTTATTTTGTGAGGGGGATCATAAGCTCAGTTCGAGGGGAAAGTCTCACAGGCTGAACAATTTGTCATTTTCATTTAAACTTATTTAAACAGGGTTGCAGCTCAATGTTAGAAACCTGCTTTACAATTTGCCCTGTGAAAAATATACTTACAATATGAATATTAAGAATCAAATGCAAAATTGCAATCTATTAAGAAGAGGAACGTTAGACACCATGGTAAGTTTTCCGTCTCGACTTAAAGAAATGCTAATTTTGTTCTAAATCAAGATCATTCCAAGCTATGGCTCTCCGATATTAGGGCCTTGTCCAAACGTTTTTGACAGTTAAATTCATTAAAAATGTTTATTTCTAAGGGAGATGATGAGCTCAAAATTTTCCTTCAAGTCGGGAATCACATTTTGAGAGCATCCTGCCATTGAATAAAATGTTCACAGACAGACATCATTATGGTCAAATTTCTTGTCCGTTTCCTATCATTTTTAATTTTCGTTGCAGTATGTTTCGTGAACAGACTGCCAGTTTCCTTGCTCTCGAAAAGATTTTCTAAAGATGAATTTTCGTAAACTGAAGCCATGGAAGAGCGAAGTTTATTATTTTTATAACTTCTGTTTCTTCGATATATTTATATATCTTTAGAATACTCAAAGAATGTTCCATGAATATATTTATCTCTTTGTTTCATCAGGGACGATCTAATATTCGACCAGACAAACTTCCTTGGGATGCTATTCGAACTTTGCTTGGTCAGTCTATTTATGGTGGTAGAATCGACAATGACTTTGATCAGGTTTGTTGAAAAGTTTTATTTTTGTTTAAATTTCTTGACGGGCTACCAAGAATCTGTCATCAGTGAATATTTGCTTCTGCATTGTAATGATACCCAGGGGAAAATAGCAGTCATTGAAGCAGGAATAAGCAAGCAAGTAAAATAATTGATTTGCATCTTAGATGTTACTAACTTTAAAAATGAAGTTTCTCAAATGGTGTCAACTATGTTGCGAATTGAAGCGAATTGAAGCGAATAAAATTGAATTGAAATTGAAGTGAATTGTCAATCGACTTTCAGAAATCAGAGAACCACCTGCCTAAATTTATTGCATGAGTCCTTGTTTTTCGCTTCATTCCCTGGAGCAAAACTTAGACTCATGTCATCAGTCTACCGTCTGCCTGCCATCGCACCCACATGACCACCACTTAGATGTTTGATGAAACTTTAGCACGATCTTTGGTTTGAGATCAGATTTTTGGCCTAAAATTGCGGTCCTTGCTTCATATCTTATGGAAAATCACAGGAAATTAATATTTCATATTATATCAAGATGTTAAAGAAAATTACTCTCCTAGTAAATATGCCTGCCAAGAAACGATGGAGATGGGGCTGATAAAGAGTGGAAAATTCCAGGATTGAAATAGACCCTTTAAAACAGTGTTTAACAGTTGCCATAAAACCGCAATTTACCCTGTCTATTTCGCTAAAAACACCATATTTTGAATCCTATCTTCTAACGTCCACCTCCATTTTCCTTCGTAGCGGCTGATGACATCATTTATTGGCAGAATCTTCACAGCAAAAAGCTTTGAGTCAGATTTCCCACTTGTCCTTGATGTTGATGGTCAGAAAGGGAAGAATATAAAGGTTCCTGACGGTATCAGGTAATGATCATGAACAACTAAGATGTAGTTTTGCTTCTCCTCCTGAATTGGTCCTGAATTTATAAAACCGTAAACAACTTGAATCCGTCTTTTATGGCAGAAGTATTTGTTATCAAAGATGTGCCATATAACCTTTGTGGCAGTAATAATCTTGTTTGCCCAGAGCTAGTACGAATTTATATGGCGTTGATACTATCAGGTTTGTTGGTCAAACATTATGGCAGACTCTGCCAAGAGAAATCAAAGAGTCCCAATCATTGGATGTTTTTAAAAGAAATATTAAGGCCATCAAAACTTTTGACTGCAGCTGTAAATTGTGTAAAGAAATTATTTCAAATCTAGGTTTTTTTTGTAATTAGACCTTTGTATATATTTTGTATGGTTGGCCTTAATTAGCTTAACGCTTTTGTCTCTGCCAACTTTAAATGAATTGTTTATATTATTATTATTATTATTATTATTATTATTATTATTATTATTAATGATATTATTAGTATTTTATTAGTATTATTATTATTATTGCTATTAGTATTGGTATAGCGGGTGAGTCGAAAAGAACAATCCAGGTTTGAAAGGCAACTGCACCCTGAATATCATGGCAATATTGTTGGAAAATATATTATTTGATTGTGGACATGTTCAAATCGATTTTTAAGTTCACCTGCCGGTATTTAGCCACTACGTTCTGAAATTACGAGGGATTTTCTCGAGAAAGTCCTTTCCAGAAATCTTCAAAATAGGTCCAGAATCACAACCATTTTCCTAATATTTCTGGCTCACAGCAATCACTCGTACATTCTTTAGCTCGTGTTATCCATTTGGGAATTTCAGTTGTGAAAAACATGTTATATATTCCAAAAAATGTAACGGTCATTGCACCATGCTTTGTATTCCACTATTTTACATCTTATTGATTTATGCCCAACTAAAGTTAATATCATTTTCTGTTTAGACGAGAACAATTCCTCCAATGGGCTGAAGGACTGCCAGATTATCAAAGCCCTTCTTGGCTTGGTTTGCCAAACAATGCAGAGAAAGTTATTTTGACATCCTTGGGTGAGCATTGTCTAGCGTTTATTGTATTTGATTTAGAAAATTCAGAGAGGTGGCGATGAATGCTGATTTGGAAAAATAGTTGTAGCCTTTCGTTACTAAATATCTCATAGCATTGATAACACAGCATCATGATATATTTTACTCGGCATTTATAGGTGATCAGATGCTGGTCAAGATCTTGAAAATGCAAATGATGAGTGAGGAGGATGAGCTTGCATATAGCCCTGAGATTAGGTAGGTATCTACTATTACTTAAGAGGAATGGGTATGTTAGAAACGTTCATTGACGTTTTCAAGCCTGTGATTTCTGTATGTGATTCCTGCAAACGAATGTTTATTGTGTAACGAACGTGTCAAAGTAGATACAAAAATTTAGTTGATGAAGATATTCAAGCTCTCAAGATTTTATGAAAAATTATTCATACTTTGTCCTTTTCTCCCTAGTGGGAAAAAAGAAGCACATGAGAGTGATGTTCGCCCAGCCTGGATGAAAGCATTATCATCATCTGTGAAGAACTGGCTCTCCATCTTACCAGCGGTATGGCTTTGTTTTCAATCAAGATACACTCAGCTCTCATTACGAAAATTCTATATTTTCATTCTCGTCAGTATCACTCTCGTCTATAGCAGAGCTTTCAATCTTACCAGCGGTATGGCTTTGTTTTCAATCAAGATACGCTTAGCTTTCATTTCGAAAATTCTATATTTTCATTCTCATAAGTATCACCCTTGCCTATAGCAGAGCTTTCAATCAGTACCAGCAGCGGTATGACTGTTTTCAACCAAGATACACTCAGCTTTCATTACGAAAATTCTATATTTTCATTTCTTCATTCTCATAAGTATCACTATTATCTATAGCAGAGATTACGATAATTCCTCTTCATTGTACTGTTCTAGCATTTTAAGCTACCATTCTACTGCAGAAAACATCAGGCCATAGTTCAGTTCACTTCAGTTCACTTCAGTTCATTTCAGTTCAATCTTTAAATTCCACTGCTGACAAATCAAGGATAGTAACTATGCAAAGAAATATCTAGACTGCAGAGATATAAAACCATATCACTAAGCTTGTGATTATTAAAGGTTTACTACCCTATGGCAGGGTTAGATAACTCCTTGTTTTGAAAAGATCAAGGAAATATAAAATCAAGAAGAGATTCTTTCAAAAGATGACAATGATCGAAGGCCCAGCCACCTAAGGTGAAGCCATTTGAAGTTATTCGAATCGGAGTTGTTCGTTTCCATACCGACCCATCGGTCTGTAATGGGAAATAATGCCCAACCCCTCCCTGCATCAATTTCAAAAAACGCTGTTGACTAATCAGATTTATTACCAAGTTTGCGGCCGTGGACGTAGCGTAGTAAAGAAAATTATTACATTTTCTGTAGAAAATTAATACAATATACAATATCAACGAAGGAAAAATGAATTGCATGCAGAGAATTACATATAGGAAGAGTTCCCTCAATAGGTAAACGAAACGAGGAGGGAGCCCTCCCCCTAGTTGTTAGTAGCTGTCCACTCCTTGGCCAGTCTAGCAACTGATTTGTTTTACATTATTGATGGTGCCATCAGACATATCAAAGTTTATGCAGTAGTCATTAATCTAAAAGAATTCCATACCTCTACATATACTCACGTTTACTTTGCAAAGCCTTACTATTTGAATTTTTCTTTTACAGAAACTTACTCAGATGAAAAGAACACTAGAGAACATCAAAGATCCCTTGTTTAGATTCTTTGAGCGTGAGGTAAGTTAAAGATTAGACATTTATGAATGTGCTAGAGTAGCTCATGGTATACTTTAGCTCAATTTTTATACTGATTATGACAAGAGTTTATGTCTGGTGCCCAGGGGGGGGGGCACTCAGCACATGCACATACGGGGAGGTAAGTCCGATATTTTTGGGTCAGAATATTGCCGAAAGTGATTTTTTTGGTTCCAAATAAATTGAAATTATGTTTTTGATATTTTTGGGCGTCGAATATTGTGAAAATGATTTTTCTGGGTTCTTTAGAGGCAATCCTGGCCTCAATTTGCATTGTTTCAGGATCTTTTATGTTCGTTTACAGATGTCAAGGTATAAAATGAGCTGATATTTTTGGGTGGTAATGAAGCTAAACTGATATTTTTGGGG
The DNA here is from genome assembly GCA_004194395.1 of Aurelia aurita complex sp. Pacific. Taxonomy (NCBI): domain Eukaryota; kingdom Metazoa; phylum Cnidaria; class Scyphozoa; order Semaeostomeae; family Ulmaridae; genus Aurelia; species Aurelia aurita complex sp. Pacific. The sequence goes on along the minus strand of REGL01000835.1, from coordinate 56,173 downwards.
TTCCTGAAAATTTCTCGGACTGACCCCCCCCCCGCATGTGTATGTGCTGAGTGTCCCCCCTGGGGGCAGGCTGCAGTTTCTTATAAGTCAGTTC
>REGL01000835.1:35455-53894 GCA_004194395.1 Aurelia aurita complex sp. Pacific | reverse complement strand
CAATCAATAAACACGCACGCCATTTGAAAGCCTATTTTTCACGTAATATCGCAGCAAAACATTTTGTTCTGAAACTTTAAATCCAAGACAGCCCTGAATAATACAAAGTCAATCAATAAAAACGCACGCCTTTTGAAAGCCTATTTTTCACGGAATATCGCAGCAATGATATTGCGAAATATTTTGTCCTGAAACTTTAAATCCAAGACAGCCCTGAATAATACAAAGTCAATCAATAAAAACGCACGCCTTTTAAAAGCCTATTTTTCACGGAATATCGCAGCAATGATATTGCGAAATATTTTGTCTTGAAACTTTAAATCCAAGACAGCCCTGAATAATACAAAGTCAATCAATAAAAACGCACACCTTTTGAAAGCCTGTTTTTCACGGAGTATCGCAGCAATAATATTGCAAAATATTTTGTCCTGAAACTTTAAATCCAAGACAGCCCTGAATAATACAAAGTCAATCAATAAAAACGCACGCCTTTTGAAAGCCTATTTTTCACGGAATATCGCTGCAATGCTATTGCAAAATGTTTTGCTGTGAGACTTTAAATATAAGATAGCGCTGAATAATACGAATTCAATCAATAAGAGCACACCGTTTGAAAGCCTATTTTTCACGGAATATCGCAGCAATGAGTGTTTTTCTTCTCTTTTGAGGATTCAAGAAAAGTTTCCAAAAAATCTTAAAACCATCGTAATTGCTACACTTGTTAATGAATCAGAGAATGATTTTCCAGAACGACTTCGTTTGTGAATGTCTACCGAGTGCGCCAAAATAAACTATGCACGTTTGACAGGCCACAATAAATCATCCACTGGACCGACTTTAAAGATTCGTGACTTAATCTTTAGCAAAAGCCTGAATTAGATTCTTGGATTTTTTGCAAATTTTTCTGTTTTCAGTTTTCAGAGCTAGATGCGAGTTTCAGGCTTTCTGCTAAAGATTGAATCATGAATCTTCAAAATCGGTCCAGTGTACGATTTATTGTGGCCTGCCAAACGTGCATAGTTTATTTTGGCGCACCTGGTACAGTATAGACTTGCTCCAAGTCTATTTCGTGATCTATCCGCGGCTAAAATGATATAATTACTCCTGCAGGGGCGTAAACAACAAAAAGGTTCGCAGCATCTTCTTAGTTGCTTACGCCCCCGCAGGGGTAATTGTATTATTTTAGCCGCTGACAGACCACGGAATAGACTTGGAGCAAGTCGGGACTGATTACAAGTCGAGTGTCGCTCCGCGTTTGGTTTGGTTTGGTAGGCTGTAGTCTCGTTTTGGTGAACGATAACTGGGACTCACTGTAATCAGTCTAGAGCAAGTCTAGTATCAAGCAGAAGTCATTCATTCTTATGGTTTACAATTTAGAAATTTGATGACGTCATATTTTCAAACGAGTTGCAATACAAAATACACTGTAATTTCGAAAATACTGAAGATTTCAAAAGAGTCCAATGGTAGAATTATAACAAAGTGGCTAACAATTTCTTCAAGCCATGTAATTCAATCAAGTAGGTCATATAGTTTTACAGCAACCTCTTCACACCAATTTAAAGGACAAATCCGGGGTTTCTACGATTAATGTCAAAAAGCAACCTTACCAACTGCCGAACACCAATTGTGAGTTCTTTCCAAGTTTTGAGATCTCCTTCTGTTGTAAATTCGTACAAAATTTTTCGTAAGTTAGGCCCAATGTCATCGCTATTTTGTAAAATGGCGATAAAATGACTAGCCTCGGTTTGGAGGCTCGATTGTAACGTCGGAAAGTACTTGAGAGTTTTGCAAGAAAACAGCCACGTTCAGGTCGAAGGTGAAGTGGGCGAAATGACGTCATAAATAATGACGTCATTTCGCTCATTTCGCAGATTGAAACACGTAATTTCGCAGAGAAAAGAGAGAAGGTTGGTAAAAAGTACTACACACCATTCACAACATTGTAATCTTTCGTTTTATCAACAATTATTCCAATCCCGGACTTGTCCTTTAAAGATTTGCAACATATGCTCTCTTCTTATAGGGGAAATCTTGCTTCATTTTTTAGGATGGAATGTATAAAGATTTTACAGAATTTTATGCTGACATGCATCTTATAAAGGCAAATTGTTACACTTACAACCCCGTGGAGCACATTGCCAGAAAGGTGATTTTTTAAGTCTATTATCTCCATTTTTAAATCTTGTGCCTCTCTCCTGTAAAAAAGAAATGATCTTGACTGCAAATTCGAAAGAAGGTCCGAATTTATATGGCAAATAGTGTTGTCAAGTTTCGACCGGTTTTAATTTCAGGCAAAATTAGGGCATGAAAACCCACCCGAACGTGCGACCAGGGTGGTTACAGGATTTTTGCCATTTACGATATTCTGCAGGAAAATGTTAAAAATTTGTCAGGGTCAAGCAAATGTAGCCTAGTAGCCTATCTAGTGGCATCGCATGTACAATTTATTTACATATTGTATATAGCCAAAAACATTACGAGAGAGACAAATCCAACAACAATAAGCTGCAGAGATAACTTTCATGCAAAGCGCCCTTTTCTGACAACAGTAGCTNTTATAAAGGCAAATTGTTACACTTACAACCCCGTGGAGCACATTGCCAGAAAGGTGATTTTTTAAGTCTATTATCTCCATTTTTAAATCTTGTGCCTCTCTCCTGTAAAAAAGAAATGATCTTGACTGCAAATTCGAAAGAAGGTCCGAATTTATATGGCAAATAGTGTTGTCAAGTTTCGACCAGTTTTAATTTCAGGCAAAATTAGGGCATGAAAACCCACCCGAACGTGCGACCAGGGTGGTTACAGGATTTTTGCCATTTACGATATTCTGCAGGAAAATGTTAAAAATTTGTCAGGGTCAAGCAAATGTAGCCTAGTAGCCTATCTAGTGGCATCGCATGTACAATTTATTTACATATTGTATATAGCCAAAAACATTACGAGAGAGACAAATCCAACAACAATAAGCTGCAGAGATAACTTTCATGCAAAGCGCCCTTTTCTGACAACAGTAGCTATAACCTACCTCTCTGTTAAGCCCCCCTCTAATAAGCCCCTCCCCTCTGAGCCAAAGTTTTAGATAAGCCCCCCTCTCTATTAAACCCCCTCCCCCACTTATATCGAATTGCAGAGGTTACCAAAGATCTTACCAAACATGGTTTGAAATAAAACTGTATGTTGAATACGGAAAATATGATGTAAAAGAACTAAAAAGCTATCTTATATATTCTTGTCATTTGATTTTGTGAGTAAGGCCCCATCTTTAATAAGCCCCCCTAATTGCCCCCCTGGGGGCTTGATAGAGCTTTTACGGTATTCAGTGAAATTAACTTTTGTATCTAAGTCAGCCTTTTACTTGATAAAGACCAAAGGTTCTTTGTAGTAATGTCCACGTAGATTTAGATTATAAATATAACATAGCCTTGAAAATAATAATGTAAGACGTTTCGGGCATAACCCTTCATCAGTAATCATTACTGATGAAGGGTTATGCCCGAAACGTCTTACATTATTATTTTCAAGGCTATGTTATATTTATAATCTAAATCTACGTGGACATTTTAAGAATCATAGCCACGCGTACAAACAACTGAATTATTTAGTTCTTTGTAGTAAGGCGATGATTGATGTCGCAGAACGTCAAACATGTTTTATCTTACCCATTTTGTGTATTTATTTCTTCATTCTTTCGTTAATTTATTCATTCGTTCCTTTAGGATTGCGACCTTGTGTTCACGTATTTTGAAGACGAATGCTTCAAATTGTTAGAGAGGTTTCAAAAGGTATGATAATAGGGATTATTTGGTTAAACATCTTTTTTATCACAAATGCAAACAACTAAACTACAACTACATATCGGTTCAGTCAAAGAAAGTTAATACGTTTGGCAGACTGTGGAATAGAAAGTACGCCACAGATTCTCAAAACTGAAATGTTAATCTATCAGTCAATGGCTAACTTAAATGTGAAAATTTCGTTTGGTAAAGTCATTCATCTTTTAGAACCAGAAATTAGGAAAATGCCACTAAAAGCTTTATAGGGGAACAAGAATTCCATAATCCCATTCTGGTCCATCGAGATTCAAATTCGAGTTAACACTCCCCCTCCCACCCTTAACTGAGGATGATCGAAATGTCTTTTCCCGTTATTAAATTTAGTAGATTTTTTAATTTGTAAAGTTTTTTGCACGACCCACTGAAAATCAGTCATACTGACTGACGGGGCTACCATGCATAAATAATTTTAAAATGAAAAAGAAATGAAAAAAAAAATCATCAAATCTACATTGAAATGGGGAGGGGTGAGGAGGGTCTCTAGTAGTGAAAAGCAGTAGCAGGGCATGAAAACCCACCTGACCATGCGACTGGGCGGTCACAGGAAATCTTTATTCATAATGAACTGCAGGAAATTTTGCAACATGTATCCCTTTTTCATGCATCACTTTGTTTCTCATTTTACAAAAAGGGAAGCAACAATGTAAAGGAAAAGTCACCTGACATAGATTGTATCTGAGGTACAATTTGCAATCAATGTACCAGATAATGAGGCGTATCTTATTCAAATTATGGGCAGGTTTCCGAGAAATTCTATTGTTTGAAATGATAGTTTCGCAGTTGTAATTGCACTAAGACTTTGAGGAAGATCCGGCTGCTCAGAGTATATGTCAGGCGAAGAACATTGCTTCACAATCATTTTCAGAGATTATAGCGCAAAAGAAAGTCTAAATTTAGAAAATGCTGTTTTTTGTACCTCATCTTTTGTGATTCGAACTGCATTTGAATCAAGTTGATATTTCATAGCAAAGGAAACTCTTTCTTCCACGTCTATCGTATCTTACATATATTAGGTTTGGTCTCATAAGTTTAAACTCTCACAGTTTCAAGCATAATTTCACAGATACTCATACCGATTCAAAGTGATATGCAAGCATACAAAACTTGCAAGATCAGCAATTACTAGATCTCGTTCATGCTTCTCAGAAATCATAATAGTTTGTTTTATAAGGTGCCCAGCTTTATCATTCCCAAATTCATACAGTTTTTTCTCTTGATGTAAAATTTACATAAAACCAGTTACATGTTATTGCATAGCTATCTCTGGATCCTAAGCTTTTTTGCAAGCTGGACACTTGTATATTCCTCCTGCAGGAATTTTATGCAAGATTTTTTCCGGTCGCAGGAAGAAATTTTTTTCATGCCCTGGGCAGTAGTTTACAAGCAGGAAAGGTATCTTTCGACACAAACACATTTGTCTCAACGAGTTTAGGCTTGGATTGTAGCTTAGATTATTTATTTGTGCTTGATTTTCTCACACAGCCCAACGAGTCGCCGAGCAAGAAAGCAAAAATGGCAGCCTCCTCTGAAGCGGCAGTTTAAGAAGGGTTAAAATCTGATTTGTAGAATATGTACAAAAAATGCTTAGATGATGACATGTGCTTTTGTCAGTAACTCGTGACAAGAGTGTTTTTATCAGTAGCTCAGTAGACATTGTGAGAACAAGGGCAATTTTCGTAGCAGTATCATCCGCTTCTTTTGACTGACACCATCAGCTCGAAGCACTTCAATTCAATTCAATTTTCTTTGCAATGCTGGCAAAGAGATTTCGACTGCCTTATGATCAATCAGCGAATGTAAAACAAAGCAAGCGGCGAAAGGTGCCCTGAAGCTCTGGTATCTAGCTTGTCTGTTCTTTCTTCTTATTATTGTTCTGTGATTTATTCTAAGTGGGCTGGTGGAAGGATTTCTAGCTATTTAAAGCTAATTCAAGTCCACTATACATGCCGCATCCAGGCTTGGGGCCCCTTAGTTTAACGTCCCTTCTGAAGGACGGCGAGGTGAGTTGCGAAGTCAGGCTTCCGAGAGATCACCCATCCAGAGACCTCACTCAAGCAAGCTTAACTTCAATCGCCGGACGGAAACTGTATAAGCCACTCGGCCATTCATCTGTTGTNCTTAACTTCAATCGCCGGACGGAAACTGTATAAGCCACTCGGCCATTCATCTGTTGTGCGTGCGAAATGGTTATAGAGAGAAGATTTGAGCATATATCGAAGGAAGGAGGATTAGATATACACATTTGCTGCAAAATTTTAGCGAAAATTGTTTGACATTGCATTTCTTACCGTTCAACTTCTGAACAAGATTAAATAATGTAGGCGGCATTCGTTTAGATCTACCGGGAGCGCCAAAAAACTATGCACGTTTGACAGGCCACATTAAATCGTACACTGGACCGATTTTGAAGATTTATGACTTAATCTTCAGCAAAAAGCTTGAATTAGATTTACATTTTTTTGCAAATTTTTCTGTTTTCAGTTTTTAGAGCTAGATGCGAGTGTCTTAAAGTTTTCGTTCTTGAAAACACTGAAAACGATCAAAAAACGTCAATCAAATTGTCTAAAGAATCGACATGAATGGGCAAAGAGAAAACTTTTTCGTGGCGATCTGGGATTTAGAAATCGATTAATTAATCGATATATCTGTATGTAACTGAAGTGCTTAGCTATTTTTGGAGACGCTGCTTGGTCAGTTTTACCTGCAATTTCCCTCCGAGAAGCCAGCTTTGAAATGTTCTTAATTTGTTCATTTCTCAGACTTTCCAGTCCTTGTTTTTGAAGATCTGAAAAAGCAGAATTCCAAATCAGCTTAGGTGCACGAAATTGGAAGAAAGAGCAAAGATCAGTCATTTTGCAAGCATTACCCTAGATGACGTCAAATCTATCTCTACGTTAAGTTTTCACGAAATGCTGATTATTAACGGATGGTAGTCATTTCTGTCTAAATGATAAATGATGGATTCAAAATTTTCTTTCAGTCGGTTCCTCGGACGGTCATCATTGATTAACGTGACCATGCAGCATCTCAAAAGATAACCATGCATTTTAAATAAGCGTTGATACGAAGCATTGGTCAATAAATCTTGGTTTTCAGAGAGCTGGCTTTGATTGCCGGGATTGTCAAAAACAGTTAACATGTTTGGGGGGCTGTTTAATGGAAAGTACGTGGTCGATTCGATATCCAAAACTGAAATGTTGATCTATGAGTCAAATGCTAACTTAGCAGTGAAAATTTTGTTTGGTAAAACCAGTCATCTTTTAGAAAATTTTGTTTGGTAAAATCAGTCATCTTTTAGACCCAGGAATTAGGAAAATGATGGTAAGGGGTTTGTATCGGAACGAGAATTCCACGTACTATTCTGGTCCATGATTTACTTGGCATTGAAATTTGAATTCAATACAATAGTCAGTTTCAGAAATTGAACTTAAATTGCAATGGCAAGTAAATCATGGACCAGAATGGAACATTCAATTCTCATTCCCATACCAGCATTTTCCTAATTTCTAGGTCTCAGATCATTTATTTTACCAAACAAAAATTTTCACATCTAAGTCAGCCTTTGACAGATAGATTAACATTTCAATTTTGAATATTGACGGTGTACTTGTTATTCCACAGCCCGCCAAACATGTTAACTTTTTTTTGTCTCACCCGGTATATCATAGCCAGCTGTTTGTAACCAAAATTTATTGACAAGACTTTGCATGTTTGTTTGTTTGTTTGTTTGTTTGTTTGTTTGTTTGTTTGTTTAAAATGCGTGGCTATCTTTTGAGATGCTGCATTGTCATTTCCATGATTACCATCCGAAAAACCAGATTCAAAGAAAATTTCCGATCCTTAATTTCTCATTGTGAATTTCTCAGAGTGAAATACATTAAGTTCCCGCATCTAAGAAACAGATATATAAGAAACTGCATCCTGCCAGATAGAGAATATGTTCTCCTTTATAAGAAACCAGGCTGCCTGATTTTGTCCAGTTTCTTATAAATGATGCAAATTTGAAAAAAATACTCATCCACACTGCCGTTTTCCTGTGTAGCTTCAGTACTAAAATTTGTAAAATCTGTTCAACGTTGTGTGGGCACCTTCTAGATATACAGTATTTCATATTTGCTTCATCCATTATCATTTCTTGGGACATGCTTGTTTACTATGCAGCAGCATCCTTGAATTTAAAGGGAATAGACATAGCTATATCTTGTAGCTGCTATAAGTAGGCTGAAGAAACGCCCACAAATCCATTGTTTCTTCAGCTACACAATGAGACCGGATGCGTCAAAGTGGTCGAGTATAATAGAATATATTTTTGACCTGGTCCGGGCCAGCTTTTAACTATGTCGATTCCCTTTAAACATGGTTTTTTTTTACAAGAAAGCATTAGGTGAAAGAAAGTTTCTTAAAGAACATTTAAGAAATCTTCCAGCCTTATTTGAACATATTTTGTTGCATATAAGAAACCAGACAGCCTGATTTGAAAGTTTGAGTTTCTTATACCGGGCGTCCCAAAATGATGTATTATTGTTTGATAGCTCACATGTCCATAACCAATGAACCGATTTTCAAAAATTTTGTTTTATTTGATTGCCTAAAGGCTAGATTGTATTTTAAGACGTTGGTTGCGGCTCTACCACGGCGTTTTCATGTCGAAAAGAAGATCGATAAACTTGCTCAAATTCAAGCGTTAGATGGCATGAGAAAGAAACGGCCTATCTTTCCAGTCAACATTTTAGATGTGATACAAAAGGCTGAACTCGTATTCGTATTCTCTGAACTCAGTACTAACTAAATTCGTATTCTCCGAACGCCATATATTCTATGAACGACATATAAGTTCAGCCTTTTGCATCATATCTGAAATGTTGACTGGCAAAGAAGGCCGTTTCTTTTTCATGCTATCTAAGGCTTGAATTTGAGCAGCTTTATCGATCTTCTTTTCGACATGAAGAAATCCGCCTAAACCACCACCAACATCCTAAAATACAATTTAGCCTTTCGGCAATCGGATAAGATAAAGTTTTTGAAGATCGGTTCATTGGTTATGGAGATATAAGCAATCAAACGATAATACATCATTTTGGGACACCCGGTATGCGGGACTTACTGTAGTCACCATCCGTTTCTAGCCAGTATTTTGGGAAGACTTAACGTAGAGACAGATTTGCAGTCAAGTCGGAGAACTGAATAAACGTCTGAACTTTTTTTAACTCACCCAGTAGCCCGTGAAATTTTCTTTGGTCACGCGGTAGATTTTATTGCTACGTAAGCTGCCCGTGTTCATTGTTAGTATATTTGTGATACTATTTAATGTCTCTTCGTAATTTAGAAATGTTTACAGCGTTGGTTATTGTGATATATTTAGGCCTTGTGCTGGACTTTTATGTAGCATGGATATTAAAGGTTATTATTTGATATAACAAATGACTCAAAGCAAGTTTTTGGCTCTAAGGAGAATGAACTGCCATTTGATTTGGTTTATATTGACGTTGTCCGATCCGACATTTAAGTAACTAAAATTGTATGTGTCTGAACATTTTTATGTCATGTCAGTTGAATTACTTTTTTTCATGTGACTTTTTTCATCAGCAAATACCAACGTTCGAAATGGTCTCCCTCACAATTTGTCTTCAAACTTAGGATAGGATTGCAGCCAAATTCTCTAACTTGAAAGCATTGCCGTGGCAGCGACAAGGGCAGATTTTGTAACACAATAGCACGGGGTGCTTTTGCTGAATTACTGAATTCACATGAATTCAAAGCGATTAGCGATTGCAGACAAAGGAAATTCTCTCAACCAGTAATTCAAAACAAGCAAAGCCGCAAAAGTTTCTTTGAAACCCAGGTAGCTAGCGCACTTGTTGTGCATCCAAGATATTGTATTTAAGAGCAAACATGAGCATTGATCGAAAGAAGAAGGATATATCTACGCATCTACCTCGGGCATTTTATTTATTTGGTTCAGAAGCTGAGCAGTAAATGTTTTAATTACACCCAAAAATATCCCTCTTCTTTCGATCTGTGCTCATGTTTGCTCTTAAAAACAATTTCTGGAACGCACAACGAGTGAGCTAGCTACCTGGATAAAATTTTGAGAATTTAGTCATGATTTGCAATGCACAATCTCAAATGAAAATTCCCCAAAAACAGCTTTCATCGGCTTGGGCTAACAGGGCTAACACTTGGAGTTTGTGGCTAATTTTCAATCCACTTTCCAACGATCAAAATGGTAAAATGTTTTCGCTCAGTCATTGCGTTTTAGTGACGCAGAAACTGTTGAAATTTTGAATTTCAATTATGCTCTCTCATCAATGCTGAGCATCAAATATTCAAGACTCACACGACAGTGAAAACCCCCATTTCGACTGTTTTCCACAAATTGAGAAATAGGACTTTTCGCCAAAATCCTAATTTGAGAAGGAAATAGTATGCCTAAAATTACGAGAAAAGTCTCAAAAAGTTAAATTGAAGCAACGGCAAGATGGTAAAATTGAAATTTTACAAATTGGTTTCGTAGATTTCCTTGTACGGCTTTTTAAACAGTGGATGCATTTAATGCACTGTTGATGTGGCCTATATTATGATAAAAATTGTATTTTTACTCACTGTGTTGTTTCTCTTCCACGGGATTGCGAGTAAAGCTTGATAATGTTGCTATTCCTTCGTTCTTCTCTCGTCACAGCAAGGAATCGAATGCCGCCATTCATTATTCAAATACGGTTGAAACGGTTGGAGCTCCTACGCAGCGATACGTCTCATTTCAAACGGAAATTTGAAATGAGACGTATCGTGCGCTGCTTTGGAGCTCCAACTGTTTCAACTGTTTTTGAATAATGGCGGCATTCGATTCCTTGCTGTGACTGAGAAGAACGAAGGAATGAGAAACAAAACAGTGAGTAAAAATACAATTTTGATCATAATATAGGCCACATCAACGGTGCATTATTGCCCATGGTTATGCTTCAAATTTTAACATTTAAATCCACGGTTTGGTGTGTAAACTATCAACATTTTTCAAAGAGAACTGTCAACAGCTTTCTAAGAAACGAATAATTCAAGTCGGATTTACGTTTCTTTAGAAATTGTTGATAGTTCATGAAACAATATGAACATTTTGAAAGTTTTATTTTCATAACATAATTCGTTGCAAACATGTACAGTGAAATATGCATTTAAATCTTTCGGTAGATCCTCAGTTTTCTTCCCAAACATGAACTAAAAACTGGCAAGAAAATTTAGGTGAAGTGCATTGTGTAGCTAGTATGTTCAACTGTTATGTTACCTGTACATGCGGGGTGGACAGACAGAATGACTACACATGTTTGAAAACACGTATCCTTTATAAGAAACCGCTTATAAAGAAACCAGGCCTGTAGGAAGCTGGGGGCAGGGGGGCTCAAGACCCCAATAATTTTGAAAACAATGGTGCTACGTCACAAGTATTAATTAGATGTATTGTTCTCTATCGTTTTAAGAACAATTTCTCCCCAATCAGAAGCTACTTCCTACGGCCCTGCAAGAAACTCAGACTCACAGATTGCCAAAAGATGAAGAAACTCTAGCATGTTTTTCTTTATCCAGACTTGTTTCCTGTATCATATTGCTGAGAAAGTACTCGAGTAATTAATGTCTATAAACATTGGAAAGGCTTCAAAAAAGCACCTTGTTTTGAAATGTACAGCAAGAGGGAACAGATCTGATAATTTTAAGAAACTTTCAGTACTTGCCCAAATTCTTAATTTCTTATAAAAAGTATGTGAATTCGTTAAACGGAGAAAGCTTAATAAATTGGCCTGAAGCAAACGAAAGGCAAGAATTGTTGCAAGTCCAATGAATTATGAAATCAAATCAAGTGAAATCAAATTTGGATATTTTGTAGCAAAGTAGCAAAGTATCTTTAAAAACGATAAACAAGTAAATAAAGTAAAATATAAGCACTTTGATGCGAAATGAAATGAGCACGAAAACGTTTGTGCAAACGTTCATGTAAACCTTGAAAAACGTTTAAGTAAAATTCTATGACCTATTTCTTTGAACTGAATATCAAAGAAACTATGATTCTGCCGCTGAACTTTTCAGAAATTTCCAGTAATTTCAGAATTAGAGAGGATTTGTCTCCTTTTCTTTTTTTTTTTTTTTTTTTTTTTTTTAATTATGAAATCAAATCAAGTGAAATCAAATTTGGATATTTTGTAGCAAAGTAGCAAAGTATCTTTAAAAACGATAAACAAGTAAATAAAGTAATATATAAGCACTTTGATGCGAAATGAAATGAGCACGGAAACGTTTGTGCAAACGTTCATGTAAACCTTGAAAAACGTTTAAGTAAAATTCTATAACCTATTTCTTTGAACTGAATATCAAAGAAACTATGATTCTGCCGCTGAACTTTTCAGAAATTTCCAGTAATTTCAGAATTAGAGAGGATTTGTCTCCTTTTTTAAAGTGTTCAAGCAACATTTTGCAAAAGCTTGAAACCATCGTAATTTCTACATCTTTAAGGAAACAGAGAATAATTTCCAAGAAAACCATAGTTAATGAATGTCTACAATATGTCAGCAAGTACAACCCTTTCAGTCTCCTGGCTTACCATTTAGAAATTTGATGACGTCCTCAAATGAGTAGAAAAATAAAATACGCTGTCATTTGGAAAAGATTCAAGATTTCTGAAAAGTCCAACGGTAGAATTAGAAACACGAAGCTAAAGTTTCTTTTACCGAAAACAAAACTAAGGGAATGGATGACTGCTGGGAATAAAGTGAAGGTCGTGATACGACGTGATATGTAGACGTTCATGAAAGGGGCAGATCAAATCATGGCTGCGCAGTAAAATTGAGCCTGTACGGAGGAGAGCTTAGCTAGTCCATATTTTATGCAGAGCTAGTCCGCATTTTAACTAGTCCCATGCGGCAAATTGACTTGACTCTTTCTTTGTTTTTGCTCATTGAAGCGAAGACATTTTGAATTATGGTGGGAGCACTACAAATCTTCAGTTTCCTTTACCTTGTTTGCGCGGTTTTAGGCCATTGTTGGTCACTCATGTGGTAGAAGACTTTATCATTCAATAAACCAAGTATAAAGACTCAAAAATGGAAGACCGACACAAGCAATCGCTACGAAGAGATCTCTATATCTGCCAGATGTTTGGCTTCACTCCCAAAGCCTTCGTTGATTTTTGTAAGTGGCATTGACTTTATACTTCCCTTCATCTGTTCAGCATTGAGAGTCCATTTTAACTTCTCTCCTTCTATAGCCTCTGTTAATTTCTTCTACCGTTGTGGCTATGCTTTTATTCTCCTTGTTTGTTATTGTTTGAAGCCTTTCCCCATTCAAATTGATTGTTTTAACGGTGCAAGATAAGATAGAAACACTTTCAGAAGACATTGAAACAAACATGAATGCTGAGACGAAAAGGCCTAAATGGCTATTATGAAATCGAACCTCATCACATACAAATATAGATAATGAAATAAGATATGCATGTATGCATCATTTACCACAATTACAAATATTCGCAAGTTTTCTAATTATGAAAATAAAAGAAAACACCCCTAGTTACAGTCGGGTGGCAGGGACAGCATTAAAAGGTCAAGATGACCTTAATTCCATATTTGTCCCCTTTTGAGGTGCTGGTACGTTAGGGTAACAACGAAAATTGTTTGAAAAAAATACAAAACTGTAGATGTTTTTGGTTTAGATCGCTTTTTTAAAGGTAGTTTTTATGTTTTTATAATAAAGATGCTCAATTTCAACTGCTTTCAAATTTTATAATATACTAGTTTTAGTTGTTTATTTAGGCTAAAGCATTTATTTATTTTTAGAGTATTTTAGCAATTATGCTAAATTTTCTAGCTAACACATTAATAAAGTTTATTTTGATGATGATGATATACAGTAGATGATGATGATGATGATGATGATGATGATGATGATGATGATGATGATGATGATGATGATGATGATGATGATGATGATGATGATGATGATGATGATGATGATGATGTTGTCATGACAATGATGATGATCAGACATTTATCAAAATTACTTAAAAACAGTTAAAAACTAGGTTGACAATAATATCTTTAAGATACATTTAAACATAAAGACTACTGTTAAATCGCAAAAACTATCTAGATAGATCACAGTCTCTAAGAAAGATAAAATATTATACAATTTGTCACATGCCCTGTGTACCCATACCAGAATTCTGTAGAGATTTTGGAGATTTCTTCACATTTTGATTAGAATTCTTGAAACATCGGCAGGTAAAACAGCAGCACAATTCACATCAGTACCTAATGCAACCGCACAATGGTAAAGTCTTGGAACCAGCGATGATTGCAATGACAAATCATACCATTGTTCATTGTATGCAATCCTAGCCTACAAGTAGACCCTTTTCCCAAAAAGAATAAAGGGTCTACGAAACAAAAAGCAAAAGCTTGCTACCGCAGTTCCAGATTTCTGGAACTTAATTTACAAAGCCTTTGTTGAGACGCGTTACACACATCAATTGAAAAGAGGATTAACATATTTCACTGGGCAGCTATATGAGCTTTATCCCTTTGTTTTGTACACCCTTTATTACTTACGATAATGGGTCTACTTGTAGGCCAATGCAATCCTCACTTGTTGCAGGACTTTACCAATTCCCAGTGCAATCTTCACTGATCCCCAGCTGTACAGCAGTCTTGAAGTGCAGATTGCAACACTATTGACAAATTATCAGATTTATGACAAAAATTGTTTTAAAGCAAGGCAAGGATTCTTAATCCTTTATAAGAGGCAAGAGAACATACACTAGGCTTGTACCGTTATGTTCGGACCCCCTCCCTATGATTTGTGTGTTATTAGCCGTTCTTCATACATGCAAAGCATGAAATTGACTTATTTGAAAGAATTAAATGACTTTGAGTTTAGCATGGCATGTGAAAACCTGAAACTCTTTTTGTGACAGATTATGTGAATGATCAGTGGGGAATCAGTGATGTTGCGTTTTTTAGCACCAATCACTGCATCACAGAAGTAGGGAAGACTTATTAATCGAGTTGGAGACCTCTTGTTTTGGTGCTCAGGTGATGGGGCTTGTGCTCGGCTTGAACCCTGTCTCCCTGACTGCATGCATCTTCTGAACTGAAACTAAACTCAGTCAAGCTTGATTGTAGTTGTTTGAAAATAATTCTAGCATGGGATTATTGTCAAGCCTTGATCAAGCTCTGATCATGCATGCAAACTGGCCAAAATTGTGTTAACATTACTCAATACAAGCTGCTTCAAGCCAAAATCATGTTTCTATCAAGCTTATGTGCAAGCTTTTTGCATTCTAAACTTTTTGAGGGATATTTAATTTTGAATAGTACATACAATTTTGTTGGATAGTTACTATATGCTGCAACCTGACTCTGCTGCAACTCAAACCAATTTCAACATACAGTAGTATTTTCCAATGACTCTCTTTTCTTTTATAGTTTATAATGCAGTATCAAGGGTCACTTCAGATGCATTGGTGGAGATTGATAACCAAATAGGTGAACAGGTACTGTCAATTTCTCACATAAATGTGTTAGTTCAAGAATTCAACCTGCAAAAATTGTGGCAAATTTTTTGATGTGTTTGAAAGATGGCAATTTGGTTGTAGATCACTTTTACACTTGATGAACTTTTTTGTCACATTTGATCATTTCATTGACAAGTTTTGCATGCCTTTTGAGGACGAAAATTACTGGTGTTCGCAATCATGGCACCTTAAAAATGTCAGTTGCTTGATTGAACACTTGCGAAAAGGGATTTCAGAACAGGTGATCATAGCCAGATCGCATATATCTTCCTGAAAGCAAGCATTATGAAGATTTCCCTTGTCAATATCAACATAGGGCTCAAATCTTTAAACAGGTCAGTGTAGAATTCTATTAAAGTTTTCTTTGAATTAGATTGCTTGGAAGGAACTGAGTGTTTGTTGCTGTAAATCTGCCGTGGAAATTTATTGATATCTTGTTTTGTTTCAAAATGACGGCATTTATTAAATTTGAGATTATGATATCATCAAATTTCTAAATCCTAAGCCAGAAAAGCTACAGATTTCTGCTTGCCACGATACGGTAGACCTTCATGAACTATGGTTTTCTTGAAGGTGATATAATTTTTGCTCTGTTGGTTTAGGATTTACGATGATTTAAATTTTTTCATAATTTTTCATGAATTTTTTCAAAAATAATTAGATTAGCGCCATTTTGAAAAATCAACATATCAAAAAGTTTACATAGCAGATTTACAACAAAGTACCAGAAGTTCCTTTAAAGCCATTCAATTCAAAGAAAAATGTCATAGAATTTTACACCCACCTTTTTAAAGAGTTAAGAGATTTGAGCCCTATGCTGTCAATACCAAATCGATTTCCACGTAATGTTTTCACAAAATTTTGACATGAAAAAGATTATAATTATCTCACTCTAATGAATGAGGAATTTAGAATTAAAAACTTTTTTTGAATATGGCAGTGGTGGCAAAAATATTTGCCTTCTTACGAAGGAAAGTCAAAACCAGAATTCTTCCTTCCATTGTTTTATCAATTTTCTGTTGCCCCAGATGACAGTGTCAGTTGATAATCCACTAGGAACTGAAATTACCTTTCAAGCTTCCTTGGATCACAAAACTGTAAATGAAAAGAGCATAATTCAGCATTGAATTTCTTCTACTCTTTCCTTCCTTGAGTCCTTCCTGCCTCTTTATGTGCTCAATTTTTGCTTTCTTTGTCATCCTATCTTCCTCCCATCCTTCTTTCTGCCTGCTCTCCTCTTTCTTTCCATACTTTTTCCTTGAATTTTTCGTTCCTCCCTTCATCATTTCCTTTCTTTTCCTTCCCTCTATTCTGCCTTTTCTTCCTTCCAGACAAACAAGATCATGTGAAGCTGCTTCGTGACGCACTGTTTCCACCTCTGAATATGATTTTTGGAATGGCAGCATATAATAGCTTAAAGTGACCATGCAGCATCTCAAAAGATAACCAAGCCTTTGAACTAAGCGGGCTACAAAGCATTTGCCAGTAACTTTCAATTTCATAGAGCTACCGGGTGTCCCAAAAAAGTACTCCTGTCTGAAAAATGACCAAAATTTGATTGCATGACCGATCTTTGATTGTCTTTTTTTGCCAAGTAGATCAAGGACCAAATTATTTTCGCAGACATAGCTGATCTTTTAATTGGTTTAAAATTAGCAAATTTTGCTCTTTTTAGGGCTACCTGGTTTTGAATCATACTGCAAAAGGATTTATGCTTGCCAGATCAATTTGTTTGAGCATACAACGCTTCCAGTTTGGTCATAAATGACAGAAAGAAATGCACACTTTTAGACTTCGATGACGATAAAAGATCTGAAAAGTTTGACTGTGAGGCAAGATTGAGAATTTTGCTTAAAAAGTATAGCTCAAAATAAGGGTTTTCAATCTGTAATTTTTCTACTTCGTTGCATCAAAAGCAAAATTTCATTATCATTAAATATTTTTGACTTTGACAAAACAAATCAAAAATAGAATTTTATCAAAGGTTTGATACTCAATGTTGATGATTTTTTAAACAGGAATACTTTTTGGGACACTCGGTAGTTATGATCTAGTGCGTGAATCATTTTACAGGTCACCCAGTATGATGAAGCAAGGAAGGAGTGGCAAGAACATATCATCAAAATCTTGTAGTGAAATTTACATGCACACTCACTGTTAAATATTATCAATCAACGTGCTCATTTTGTTAGGCAGCTACAATTTTCCAAATGCATATATAGAATGTGCATGTGCATGCATGTCTATGTGCATGTGCTTGATCAAGACGGAGTTCCTCTGATTCCAAAGCTTGAGTCATCACAGATTAAAGTTTGAATGCCCCCCCCCTTAAAAATGCAATTTATGAGAAGCAGAAAAATTCATATGCCTGCCCCAACTACTAGCAATTCCATGATTTCTGCACTAAAATCTAGATAGTAGGCATACGAAATCGAGAAGCAGAATAGAACTTGCTGGGTTTTAAAGAGGCACTGCTAACCATGATCCTCTGTGGCGCCAAGGTCGACTTTCATATTATCTAAAAGTCGTTTCTGGCCTAAAATCTTTTTGCGCTGCTTTTCATTCGGCACTCAAAGGATTTTGTTTGACAATGAGTCTCTAGCGCAGACAAAAGCATAGAGTCCGAAAGTTGATATTTCCCTTTCTCCAATTTCAAAGGGTCCTTCGCAACGGACATACCTCACATACCTCACACGTGCCATCTCTAGTTGCACAGAAAAGGATGCTCGCAATGCGTCTATGTTAGCAGAGGGTCTTTAAGTGATCTACCAAGAGCTCCCTGCAGATGACCCATTTGCAGACTTTGAATGCTCAAATTAAAGACCTTTTTTATGAAGTGTAATCAAGGCCAAAATCAAACCTTGATTTCGAAGAGACAATCATGCACTTTGGTTACTATGCTGCACTTTCCGATCATGCACTTTCCATCCTTGTGCTTTCCAATCGTGCACTTTGTAAACGTGCACTTTTCAATCGTGCACTTTGTAATCGTGCACTCTCTATTCGTTCATTTTGTAACCATGCACTTTTCATCAGTGCACTTTTCATT
>REGL01000834.1:107900-119486 GCA_004194395.1 Aurelia aurita complex sp. Pacific | reverse complement strand
TGACTATGGTTTGATCTTCAGCAATTTAAAGTTGACTTCTTGTAGAACCCGTGGCGTAAAATTCTGTACAACTCTTTGCGGCCTTCAGAATAAACAAATGGACAGTATAAATTCGAAGTCTCTGAAATTCAAGGGATATCAAGCCTATAAGATTCGAAGCTGCAACTTTCTTTCCAATGTTACTTGGTATTTCGCAATTGTAATTGACTTCTTGCAGAACAAGTGACGTGATATTCTGCACAACTCTAAGCAGTCTTTAGAGATAAACCAGTCGAGATCTTCTGCGATAAATTAGCAAATCCTGTGATTTTTGAAGGGAATTAATTGAATCAATATAAGAAGCAAGTGTTATCAAACTGAACGTTCTGTGGTCGATACTGCAGCCATTTTAAGAATCAATTAAACCTTGTGGCCTTATTTCAGTCGCTAGCAACAAACACGAGATCCCAGAGAGAGCATTAATCAACGGCTGAAAACAAAAGACACCTGCGAAATCTGTGAGAATTAAGACAATAAAGGCTGGATACTATTATCATTCATCATTTTAAGAGCAAAGAATTACTATTTTACAGCTGTCCCTTGAGAAATATTTCAATTTATCTTCGTAAAAAAGAAGCATTCGTCTCATGTGTGCAAACTAAAGCTGGTCGTTGTCCTTCGTAGACGGGGCAACAATAATACAAACGTGACCGGAAAATTAGCAGCTTTAAAGAGGGTTTAAAGATATGACCTACGAAATTTTATCAGCGAAGGGGATTTGTGGTAAAATGATTTAAGATGTCAATGTAATTGGGCCTTTGCGAAAAATGATCTGTAATTCTGCATTTTTCAAAAGGGACAACATATTTTCAATGCAGGCAAACGGTGCTTCATTTGTAGGACAGAACAGAAAAGACCGATTTCGAAATTTTCAGAGCCTCAGTATGGGCTCAGTATGTACCAAAAAAATCGAATTATCACACAAGTCCTGTTGATATGATGATAACAATCGATGTTTTGTTTGTATCGGTTCCACTGCAATGCAGCTAGTAAAACAAAGCTATTTCTTGTTCACTTCCAATAAGAAGGAAGCGGTGTAGGATCCAACACATCCAAGAGAGCACGGTTGAACTTTTTTACCGCTTTTAAAAAAATAAAAAGCTGCCGAAGGGAAATGCAGATTTTCGAAAAATAATACACGAAGCTTTTTCATAAATTTCTTCCTGTGATAAAACGCTCTGAACAATGTTTTCGAAAGTCTTCATTCCTCTTCTGTAGCTATTCATTCTGTAAAGAGTCGAGTGAAAGAAACATGCGTGTTCTACTGTTCTTGCTATCATTTGCTCAACCAAAATCTGCTTTTTGTTCAAGATTCAGCACCTATGCCAAAATTGATACGTTTGATTCGCCTTTACAATGATCTAAAATTTCTGTGACTTATACCCCCATTCACACTGACACAGTCAACCCAGCTTCATCTAAACCAGGCTAGATTTCAACCAATCGATTGCATTCGATTTGTTGGATTGACCAATTAGAAAGCAACATTCGATAACCTGGTGTAGTTTTTAAAGGCAGTCTGTCACGCATCTGATTGGTTGATAATGACAATACAAAGAATAGGGTGATTGATTGGCTGTGTTTAAGCCAAACACATCTGAAACTAGTCGCTTAGAATCCAGCTGTATCTTTGTGATCGTTGACGGCATAAAAAATCTGATTGTACTGGCGAATTCTACGAGGTTCAAACATGTAAAAAACATCTTCATTTGCAATGTATCTGCTGCTACTCGCCTGCATTAAGGAGAGAAAGTTTAAGATTTTTGGAAGTTTAGCTTGTACAACCCCTTTACGATAGTTTGATCTGCAAGTGTGAATGAGGTATTATGGGGGTATTATTCGTTTTGTTCCATTGTAAGTTGTTGAGATTTTAGGACTTCTAGCTACTTCAGATGATCAAAAATTCATAAATCTAATAGAATAATCCATATTCGATATTTCACGAAATTCAGAATTCCAACTAATAAAAATCTCCTACTTACAGAATCCTTGGAATATAAACAATTCTTGATGGTGTATTGTAACTAAATCATGTCCTTGCCAGCATTGTCATGTTGCTAATATTATCAAAGAGTTGCTAAAATTATCAAAGTTGATTCAAAACCATTTTGTAGAAACTTCTATGTATTTGAAGGTGACAGCAGTAGATAAACAATACTTCCCGATGCGATAATAAGAGCCATGCCACAACCAAACCTAAAATCAACAGGACACGAGATGTCTTATACACGTATTTTTTGTAAGAAATTGCTTAGAAGAAACTCAACTCTCAGATAGCCAAAAATGGAGAAACTCCAGTAAGGCGTCAGTCATTTATAACTCTGGGTCCGGGCGGGTTAGAATTGGTGGGGGTATTGAAACTATTCCAAGGAAAATTGGGGGTATGAACATTTTTGGAAATTTTGGAGGGGGTACGAAAACTTTCATGGTAGATTCTTTGTAAAAATATTTCAATGACACAATAAGGCCTATGGAATACCATATCTTCTCACAACTGCAACTCTAGCTAGCTTCTTAATGACAGCCTTCAAATCATCCATTGTACCCCATTATATTTGTATAACATTCCAGCTCACATGCCTTCCATGGTAGTACTTCATTAAGTTCAAATGGCATTGCCTTTCCTATCTTTTTTATCTCTTTTACAAAAACAGAACTTCTGTGATGCGGNCGAAAACTTTCATGGTAGATTCTTTGTAAAAATATTTCAATGACACAATAAGGCCTATGGAATACCATATCTTCTCACAACTGCAACTCTAGCTAGCTTCTTAATGACAGCCTTCAAATCATCCATTGTACCCCATTATATTTGTATAACATTCCAGCTCACATGCCTTCCATGGTAGTACTTCATTAAGTTCAAATGGCATTGCCTTTCCTATTTTTTTATCTCTTTTACAAAAACAGAACTTCTGTGATGCGGTTATCTGAAAATAGTTTGATAGATGGCCAGTGGTAGGGTATGATTTTTTTTCTAATTTTCCAATGGGGCTCAACATTTTTCAGGGAAAATTGGAAGGGGTATGAACATTTTTAGCTAGTTTAGCAATTCTAGCCCGCCCCGGTACCCAGAGTTATAAATGACTAGTCCCTAACGGGAATATATATCTTAAGAAACTTAGCATTAAGAATCTTAATAAAGCAAATCTTTTGCATTCCTCTACTTTATTTTTGCTTGTTTCCTGTATCATATTTCTTGAACCGTATTTAGTAATATTGGAAAGGCGCTTAAAGAAACTTTGCCGTAAAATGTTTAAGAGAACAGAAGTAATAAATTTGAAGATTGTTATGAAACCTTTAAGAAACGCGCAAGAAACTGTGAGTACTGACAATCTAATAATTTAAGAAACTTTCAGTACTGGCTCAAATTCTTAGTTTCTTATAAAAAATACACAAAGTCCTGACACAAAGTTGGGTACTTAAGTATTATACGATTAACATGCTGAGAACTTTATGGAAAAAGTTGAGGTGTAGCACCCTTTCAAAGAGCGTGCGAGATTGCAAAGAGCGTGGACAACAAAAGGAATTCTGGATGATTTTCAGAGATTAGAAAAAAAAATGATTTCGGTAAAAACTGCACGAGAATTCTCGGGAGCAGTGGTGGACACTTGGGGGGGGGGGGACAGGGGTGCGATCGCCCCACAAATGTTGGCTAGAACGAAGATCTTTTGTTTGAAAACAACAGAAATAAACAATGCTTTTTTTACTGGAACGATAGCTTCGCCCCCCCCCCAATATTTGGCAAAAGTGTCCGTCACTGCTAAGGAGTGATATGGATTGTCTTTCTGACACTTCTCTGCAGTCTTTACTACCTCGAGGCTGAAGCCTAATTGAGGGTTCTGTGACATTTTCACAATGTCATTCGTAACTTGAGAACAAAATGATAAACTTCAACCAACCAAATATCAGGCGTCAGTTTACACATGTAAGCTGCATAGCGAGAACCAACTTGTTGAATTCAAATGATTATTCACATAATTGCAAGCATGTGGTTGAGCATCTGAACTATTCTTATTCAGCTAATGTAATTGCGAGATTGATCAAAATCAGATGATAGAGAGGATATACCGTTTACATAGAAATAAAGTAAAAATCCTTACTTCAGTATGTTTTCTTTTTTTAAGTAGGAGCTCTTGTTGAATGGTAGGACTTTATATTTTCTGTGTCGTCTAAACGCTGGAACGACATCTTTGGTTCTGCAATGCAAGTGGAAGATATGATTATATGACAATGGAAACCTACCGGGTGAAAGCATAGGTTCCAAATCTTGGAAAAAGGTTGGTGTAAAATTCTATGACCTGTTTCTTTAAACTGAATCACTTAAAAGAAACTTAGCTATTTCTCTATAATTCTACCGTTGGACTTTTCTGAAATCTTCAATATTTTAAGAATTAGGTTGTTTTTCTTCTTTTTCAAGAATTCAAGAAAAATTTTCGATAAAACTTAAAGCCAGCGTAATTTCTATACTGTTTAACGCAACATAAAATAATTTCCAAGAAAACCATAATTCATGAAGGCCTACAATATAACATCAAGCAAAAGTCTGTCACTCTTTGTGTTTATGATTCAGAAATTTGATGACTACACATCGTCAAATGAATTGAAGCGTAAGATACGCTGTGATTTCGAAAAACATTCAAAAGTTCTGAAAAGTCCAACGGTAGAATTACAGATAAGTATCTTAAGTTTCTGTCAAGCCATTCAATCAGGAGAAATAGGTCATTGCATTTTACACCAACCTTTTTACGCTGAGTTAATGATTTGGAACCTATGCTCCGGGTGAGTCAATAAAAACAATTCCCGTTTGAAAGGCTACTGCTCCCTGGATATTCAAGTAATGACATTGGCCGATTTATCGTTTAAAACTATACATGTTCAAATATATTTTAAATTTACCTGGCTGAAATCAGTCACTCCGTTCAGACTTTACGAGGGATTTTCTCAAGAAAGTCCTTTTGAGAAACCTTTAAAAACTCTATAATCACGGGTAAATTTTTCCATTATGTCTACCTTATAGGAATGACTTGAACACGCTTTTGCATGTGCTATCCTCTTGGGATCAAAAATTTTCCGGAGGTAATACTGCCACATAGTAAACGAAAACAGAAACAAAGGTTTTACTCTCAGCTGCGTTTTGCAATAAGCCTATCACAGCTGACTGATACTTGGCACATCTCTGAACATAGTTGGGTGCAAAGGAGCCTCAAAACTTTCTTTGTGCTTGTTTGGCAAGAGCTTAAAGGCAGTCTGTCATGGGTTTGATTGGCTGCAATAAAGTCAGAGCTCAACACGACGGATGTCTTGTGAATATGTGGACTTGAAACTAAGGTAGGCTGATCTGTAGAACATTTTTACGGCCGTAGAAAATCAGCAGGATCACGAGCCATTCACTTCTCCTATTCTTTGTATTGTCCTTATGACCCAATCAGATGCGTGACAGACTGCCTTTAACTACTCTAAAAATACCATTTGAGAAATAAAACAATACACAATGAGTTACTTACCTGCCTGAATGTGAAATCGTCACTGTAGCTTTCTTTGAAGATTCAAGCTGTACATCTACAGAACCAAATGGCAGGAACTCATGTGCGAGCTAAAGAAGAAAAAGGACATTAATCCACGTTACTAAATGACACTTAGCACATGATACGAAATTGCACAAAACTGCTGCACTGAATAGGAGAAATTAGCTGCATGACTAGACTGATTACAGACTTATTAAACTTTTTTATTTATTTATCTGTTGAGTAGAATTATTTGACCTCTTTATTGAATTGAATTGCTCACGTTAAATTCAAAAATATAAAAAACGAGCGAAATTTACGACGAATTGTAATCAGTCTACTGCATGACCACAGAAATGTCGTTAAAAAGAACAACAATTTAACGTTTACACTGTAGTTCAAAGTAAAGGTCTTCCCATTTCATTTGAACATTCCTGTCCTACATGATATAGCTTTAAAAAGGACACTACCAGCAAAGTTAAATATTGGTTGATGATAAAGATTCAACCTGGACATCATCTCTTGCTTTTTCAGATTAAGGACAAATTCTTCTTATTTATATATCAATTAAAACACAGAAACATGCAACAATACAACTACTGTGCCACCACTTATTGCAGGAAAGGACACGTAGTCAGCGAGTTCCCACAATGAGTGACACTTACAATTAACTAAGGAATTAAACGCAAAAGAAACATTACATTTCTGGACAAATTCAAGGCAATCCTTGGACTTTGCTATTCCTCTCACAAAATTTCTCGTTTTTTATACAAATTACATCCTTAGGACTGTAATATAAACAAACTTGATATCCAAAATTCTCATGTTTGTTTATATGTGTGTAGTATAGGAAATAAGTTAGAAAGTGCACTTTAGAGGGCAATAGCTGAATAATGGATCATGTGAAGAAATCACTCTGACAAACAAGGGCAGATTTTATGATACAATAGCAACACTTGCGTTTGATTTAGACCACAATTCAAAGCGACTAGCGACTGCAGACAAAGGACATTCTATCAGCCAGCAATTCAAAACAAACAAAGCCGCAAAAGTTTCCTCGAAACTAGTAGGGCAAAGTCTCACCTTGTGCAAGCGAAAGGTTGTTTTTAAGAGAAGTTATCTGCTGATAACGAAAGAGAAAGGTACGTCTAAAGTTCTGTCTGGCGGATTTTGTTTATTTGATTCAGGAGCTGTTTTGTAGTCGTTTCATATAGGCCCTAAATACGCGAGAATTATATGCCTTCTGCTCGGCTTCTGAATCAAATAAACAAAATCCGCCAGGCAGATCTTTAGATTTACCCTTCTTCTTTCATGATAAGCATATAACTTCACTTAAAAGCCACCCTTCGCTTGCAAAAGGCGAGAGTTTGCCCTGCTAGTTTTGGGGAAACTTTTGCGGCTTTGTTTGTTTTGAATTACTGGTTGAGAGAACTTCCTTTGTCTGCTGTCGCTGATCGTTTTGAATTGAGGTCTCAGTCAAACGCAACTGTTGCTATTGTATTGCAAAATCTGCCCTTGCTACTCTGACATGGTATTAAAGGAGTTTAATAAAGGAGATATCATTGGGTATCTTATATTGGATTTTGGTCTGGACATAGAACTTGAGAGCTAATATTGCAACCTAGCATAAGCAACAACCCCTTGATAGAAAATTGATAAAATACAACATAGATACACCAGCAAGGCATTCAAAATAGTCAGTAGATTGTATGCAACGTCAGAAGCATTATGCATTAGCAGTTATCCATAAAACGATACCAACCATAGAGATCTCTTTAAAGAGGCACCCTAGCCCCTTGATATAACCGTCGAAGAAACGGATCCTAAGATTTTCTTACATGACATATTGCAGCAAGAACAGAATCTCACCTCAGTGGCAGATAGTGCTTCTGAAATATTCCCTTTTAAAGTGACGACAAATCTAACTGGCACTCTTGTAGCTGGATCATCTCCTCCCATGTTCTGCAATTTAGATATCAAAGTTCAGCAATGAAAATAAGTATAACTAAATTAATGTTGCTTTTTAGCTTGAACAAATTAGCTTACCTTGCAGAAAGGCATCTCTCAGCATCAATTTCAACAAATTTCCAAACAAAGATGAAAATAGGGAAATCGGTTACCAAACTTATGATTTTGATAATGAGACTGAAGGTTTTTAGTTCACACGAGGCATTATTTTTCTATGAATATGATGGTGAAAATGAGTTTACCAAATCAATAAAAATAAAACACGAATTTTTTTCTTCCCAACCTTTCAACTTCAGAAACAATTATTCACCCAACCAATTTCTCTTCGGTGTCAACCTGAGCTATAAATGATGAACAGTCCCCTAAGTAGCGAAGCTGGTTTTAAGTATCTAAAGGTGACCTGGAGCGAAAATTATTATTGATACAAATGATACAGCGCTGTCGAATCATAAGGAATCATGTTTAAATTTTGATACCTCATTCGTTTTCAAGTTATCTATTAATTTTGAGTATTAGCTGATGACGTCATTTTGTTTGCAAATTTCTCTGATAACATATGGAAATTTAGCTGTATTTTATTTTTGAAACGTTACAGTCGTGAAAAACAATTTAGCTGAGCTAAATGAATGTAATATATATTGCTTCATGACTTAATACGATGTTTAGAAAGGCATGTTGATTGGAAAGTATTTTTGATTAAATTTACCTTTGGGATCATAGTCAACCTTGTACGCTTTCGAAGGTGTTGTGACAAAGTGTTATAATCCTCTGATTTTGCAGCCAGAACAGTCAGGTGGACAGGGTTCGATACCCGGTAGAGCTCCTTCCACTTGAGCGTGATGATAAGGTGCCGCGGACTCAATTAGCGTTTAGCTACTTTTGTGATCCCGGCGCTTGGCGCTAAAAAACTGCAACTTCACTTCAACTTCACCTTTCTTTACTTTTGCAAACAAAATGACGTCATTAGCCAATCACACAAAATAATGGATAGCTCGAAAATGAAAAAAGGCATCCGATTTAAGAGGAACCTTTTTCATTCAACAGTGCGATTCATTTGCATTGATAAAATTTTTCAATTCAGATCACCTGTAAGCTGTTGTGTAAGGTGGCGTTCGTCTGTTTGTTACAAGCATATCATTTTCTCATAGGAAGGTCTATTGAAAAGACAGCCATTAGAGCGAAGGGATACCCTGTCACAAGAATTTGTGTGAAATGTACAGATTATAAACAGAGTTAAACTGATGACAACAAATGACCATGGCTTACAAGGTATCTTAGTTGTGCTCTTGCAATGTTAATGTGATTCTCGAATTCTTTAATTGCTGATAGTTGTTCTCTGAATGGCAAAGGTTCTAGTTCACCTGAACTGAAAATAAGGAGAAATATAATGAATGGAAAGGAACCTATTTCATTATGTTCATTAGGTTCTAATTCACCTGACCTAAAAATAAGGAGAAATGTAATCATTGGAAAGGAACCTATTCATAGGTCTAAAATGTCTTAAACGCTTATCAAGCCTCGTGTTGAAGCCATATCTACGCTATTCATTCTTGAGCAGAATAACCGGAATTTGTATGTCTTGTTCAGTATCGTCGTTGACATGAATTCAATTGTCCTTCAACAAGATTCTTTTAAGCATTTGCCTTGATTTATAGTTGACTTTCAAGGTACTGAACTACGAAACTGTATGGCATTTTTTGTCTATCAAGTACATTAAAAACCAACATTAATCAAAGCCTTCAGGCCAGCCTCCTCTGGCTCTTGTACTTTCTACATTCACGCACCATATTAGCATGGTAATCACCCAAAAAACTGGATCAGATAACAGCACATGAACTCAAGGCAAACGCATAAATCTATGAAATTTCATACCGGGTGACACAGAAAAAAGTGACCCAGCGCAATCTGTTATAGAAAAACAAATATGTGGCCGATTGAAATATTTCAAATGTTGTTCAGTCGCTAAAAGACCAGCCTACATCATGAGTATTTTTCGCAATTTTTATGGGCACGGTAGAGTTTCCAAATTGAGGATTTTGAGGAAAAGGGCAGGTTTGAAATCCTCAAAAAGTTGTCAAAACAGGGGATCTATTTAAAGCCATTTCAATCTTCCAAACAACGAGGAGCGTATTTCATTTTGCCTGAGAATATCTTTAAGTACCTGGGTTGCCTATTCCCAGGTTGAAATGAAACACGCTCTTGTTGTTTTGAAGATTTGAAATTGCTGTAAATCTATCCCCTGTTTTTGATGACTTTTTGAGGATTTCGGGCATGCCCTTTTCCTCGAAATCCTTAATTTTGGAAATTTACCGTGCCGAAAAAAATTGTGAAAAATACTCATAGCATAGGCTAGTCTTTTAGCGACAGAACAGCGTTTGAACTATTTCAATCGGCCACTTACTTAATTTTCTGTAACAGATTGCGTTGGGTCACTTTTTTCTGGGTCACCGGGTACTAACAACACTTGGTCCTTAAATCATTGCTTCTTTATGCAGGTTTTATCTGCACAATGACTCTGATCTGTATCAATGACGAACTGTCATATGACTTACCGAATATCTTTAGCGGCTATGAAATGGGCCATCCTCAGGAAAACTGAAAAAAGGATAAGAAGGCAATAATGTCTCGTTGAGTTCCTACCCTAACCATCCCCCGGGCAGCCCGGGGGGTCAAAAAAGTTGCACAATTGCCCACGGCCGGTAAATCTTTTGGCAAATGCCCGAGGGTCGGGCACTGAGATTATCCATATTCCTAGTAACTTTATAAGCAAAAGCACCTAGCATTGTCAAATGCCCCGGGGACATGTCAAAATTGACTGTCAACTGCCCGCGGGCCGGGAATCTTTTATGAGCAAATACCCAGGGGTGTCCCGGGGGATGGTCAGGGTAGGAATTGAAGGAGACATAGAACTCTACCGAATTCGAGCATTTTACACACATTTCAACAAGTCATCACTGTCATCATAAGAGGCCACGCTTCATGCAAGGCCCATCCGATAACTCACTCCCTCCTTCCATTTCTGTCGTTCACTATACCAGGCAAGTATGATGGATAGCATTGCAGCCCCTCACGAAGTTGTTATTATTATTATTATCAAATTATTTCACGTTGGCAACTTACATAACTACAAAAGCTAATTCAAGCCAACAAATTAAATACAGAAATATATATATACCGGGTGACCCAGAAAAAAGTGACCCAACTCAATCTGTTATAGAAAAAAAAGTAAGTAACCGATTGAAATATTTCAAACGTTGTTCTATCACTAAAAGACTAGCCTACATTATGAGTATTTTTCGAAATTTTTTTGAACACAGTAAAAATCCTGAATTAAGGATTTTGATGAAAAGGGCAGATGTGAAATGCTCAAAAAGTCATCAAAAACAGGGGATCGATTTAAAGCCATTTCAGATCTTCAAAACAACGAAGAGCGTGTTTCATTTTGCCTGAGAATATTTTTAAATACCTAGGGACTATAAAACTGCTCTGAAGAGTTCCAACTGGGTTGCCTATTCCCAGGTTGAAATGAAACACGCTCCTCGTTGTTTTGAAGAGTTGAAATGGCGGTAAATCGATCCCCTGTTTTTGACGACTTTTAGAGGATTTCAGGCAGGCCCTTTTCCTCAAAATCCTTAATTTTGGAAATTTACCGGACGGAAAAAAATTGCGAAAAATACTCAAAGCATAGACTAGTCTTTTAGCGACAGAACAACGTTTGAAGCATTTCAATAGGCCACTTACTTAATTTTCTGTGACAGATTGCGTTGGATCACTTTTTTCTGGGTCACCCGGTATATATATACAAGTAAAACTAGTCAATAAAATTACAAAGTTCAAATCAAATTACAATGTTCAAATCAAATTACAAAGTTCATATTAAAAAAGGTGTAAAATCATAGAAAGCCGAGTTGAGGAATGTACTGCCTGCAAAGTTTGCAGTCTCAGCCTTTATTGCTCCAATGTTTGATTTTATTCTTAAATTGATGCACAGAATTTGAATCCTTAATTTCCTGAGGAAGAGAGTGCCAAATACGCAGCTTTTTTTTTTTTTTTTTTTTTTTTTTTTTTTTTT